>JAQQAC010006904.1:71155079-71415303 GCA_029783875.1 Phataginus tricuspis | reverse complement strand
AAGGGGTACTGTGGGCAGCAAGTAGCAGAGGGAACAAAAAGCTACACTCAGCTGTCTAAGGGCTCTGAAACCAAGCCCATCGACCTGAAATCTAAAAGCAGAGAAAAATGAGTCTCTAAGAATTCTTTGATTTTGAAGGTGAGATTGCAAAAATATCTGCTTCCCCTCTTCTAACATTTTTGGCTTATTGCTGTATTAATAAAAAGAAAATTCTTCACTTGAGCTTCTAGCAGGCTGTCTTCTGAACTTCCAAAAACTCATTCAAGCCCAGTACATGATAAATGGATTTTATGAATTCTGCATGTGGATGGAGATTAGGAAAAGGGCCCATTCATTCATTCATTTATTTGTTCAGTGATATAATACATCATCTTAAAGGAACTCTGCCAAGTAAGTGGTCTGACCCCATTCAAAAAGAGGGCAACCTACATGAACCACCTGTTGAGGATTTATATTTGTGTTGAAAAACACAGCAACCATAGGGCCTTGACCCAGAGGCATAGAGGCTACCACATCAAAGGGTCAAAACTGAGCACATGCCCTCCTAAGTCACCATCTTATGCTGTCTGCTCTTGTTACTCCTCTGCTTTGAAGACAAAACCAAAAAATCAATTCATCTAGTCTCACAGTTTCAACTTTTCTCCACAGTACTTTGGCCTGGGACAAATACAAGTTAAAGCAAATGGAGGGAGGAAAACCTCTCTAGTCTGTATTCTGTTGGGCCATTACTTTTAAAATAAAAGTAGGATCAAACTTTAATTTAGAACTGAGAGTTCCTCAAGATTTAGTTTCTCCACTCCTCACCTATTTCCCTCTTTCATTATAGATTGATGAGCGTGAGCAACAGAGCTTTGCTCAGGTGTGGGTACAAAAAATAGTCAGAAAATATAAGGATTTTGTCCTGCAGGAATTGAGATGGGAGAGAAAGTCTGGTTTTAGAGACAAAGAAAAGAAAGAAAGTTGTAAGATATGCCTATTCCCCTCCCTGTCACCCTAACTCCATGTTTTGCATGAAGGTCATTTAAAAAATGTGTGTTTGCACCTTTTTTTTTTTTAAAGGGGAAGTAAATGACCACACCACACCAGTTAAGATTGTATTGGTTTGGAAGATGGCCAAAGACAGATACATTTATCAAACACAATCATTTCCATGTTTTAGAAATTGGTCTCTGGAGCTACTGCACATATCATGTATGATTTACTGAGCAAGGAAATAGAGAATGTACGTGCAGCCATCTGTGGATGCCAAATGTCACTTATAAACATATTTATTACTAGAAAGTTCTTAAGGATCACATCAGTGTCATCAGAATCACCGGAGAATCCTTAAAAAATTAGTATAGCTCAGCCTCATTACTCAAAATTCTGATAAATCGATTCTGTGGGGGGTCCAGACCTGTGTATTTACTTAAAGTGAAAAAATGGACTTGGGTGTTTGTGATGCATTCAGAATTGAGAACTGCTGATAATCTAGTTTCGTCACAGATGCGGAATTGTTTTGGTCGCCTATTGCTGCAAAACAGATGACCCAAATTTGGGTGCTTAACGAAATAGAATTTTACTATCTCAGAATCCGGTGAATCAGAGGTCCAGGCACAGCTTGACCGGCTCCTCTGTTCTTTGTCTAAGACGGCCCTCAGCATGTCGGCAGGGCTGCGTTCCCTTCTGCAGAGCGGACCCTTGCCCAGGCTCTTGTGGTTTCTGTCCAAGCTCCTTGCAAACGTAGGACTACGGCCCCCATTTGTGACTGGCTGTCTGCAGAGGCTGTCCCTTTGCTCCTACAGGGCACTAAAACTTCCTGTCAAAAGGCCCTTTGTCTTGCTAATGGTGTTTCAGCCCCAGGCAAGTTCACTGTGAATTCAGTGAAAACGAAAAAATCAGTAGAATGTTTCTGGGGTAAAAGGGTTTATACCCAACTTTATTCCCACAGTGGCAGGTCAATCACTAGAATCCTGTTCACTCAGAGCCAGTCTGCATGCAGCAAGCCGGTCTCTACCTCTGGGCCTCTCTGCTCCCACAGCCATTTAAGTCTGTCCCCGGCGTTGCCACCACTCCAGCCTCTGCTCTCTTGCAGACTTGCAGCCCTGCAGCAGGCCAGAGCACTGGGAGGAATTCTTCATACAGAGCCAGTAACAGCGTATTGCTGTCACGTCTGTAGTGAGCAAGCCGACCAGGGCCAGGTGAGAATCCTGACCATAGGAACCTTCACTTTCTCCACACCCATCCATGGGCCTTCTCACAGACCCCCCTACAGTTTACAATATGGCAGCATATACTTTCAAGCCCAGCAGAATTTCTTGGTACAATCTGCTAAGATACCGTTTTATGCAATAAAAATTATCACAAAGAGACTGGTCTCATCACTTTTGTCATATTTTGTTGGCTAGAAGCATGTCTCAGATTCTGCCCAGACTCAAGGGAAGTGGATTATATAAAGATTTGACTCACTGGAGATTACCTTAGAATTTGTCCATTACAGGGAACTAAGTTCCAGGGAGCTCAATTGACCAATTGAGTTTATATAACCCACTGTGGATTATGAATTTTCTCATTAGTCTGGATGGTACTGTAATAGAAAACAAAAATAAAAACAGTCTTTTTTATATACGCCCCTCAGGGTTAAAAGGTGGTATAGTGAGAGTGCATTTCTACATTCTAACTGAGCTCTTCATTGAGTGTGAAAACACCAGTTTATGAATTTGTTCACTTTCCTCCTACTATGTAGGTAAAGTGTTTGTGCAAAAATATTAAATAGTTCATTCACAAAGAGCCTTTGGCCCTAACATATGGTGGTGATTTGGAAAATACTAATTTCTGCTGAAGTCTGATTTTTGTGGTAACTGAAGCCACACTTTGAATAGCCTGCATTTGCGCCCAGAATCATTCATGCAGTAAACATCTCAGCCTAGAGGAAAAAAGTTAAATATTTGGCCAAAGACAGTGGAATGCAATGTGAGTTGAAGGTGTTTCCCCTTTCTTGGTATTTTTACAGCTACTTAAATATTTTCAAAATTAGAATTTCACAAATGCATGGAGACACCTCAGGAAGAAGGGGGTTCCTTTCCCTGACCGCTGGCTGAAATAACATACGAGTCTGAAATTTAGGCAATTATCATCTGTTTCTAAATCTCTGTTCTCCTGATTTTGCAATTGGCAAGCACTTTTTGGTATCTTTTTCTTTCTGTTTAATTTAAATTTAGTCCATCTTGACACACCAATAACAACCATGGACATATGTTGAATGTATTTGGGGAGATATAAGGTTTTCTGCTGCATTATTAGTACATTTAAATACAGATACTCTGATTATAATGAGATATAATTCTCTTTTTGCTGCAGGAACAGTTCCTAAAGCTCATTTACCTAATTTGATTAAAAATTAATTTAGAAGACTTTGCAAACATTCAGGTATGCCAATGCAATATTTTGTTTTATATTCCTGTTTTGGAAATAAATGTAATTTGTAGTTGCAGCTGGTTCCTCATTCCCCCAGTCATGATCTGCTTCCCTTACCAGATAAAGATAACCAAGCTAGAAGTAACCAGTACCTGCAGCAGGTGTGTATTCTCACCGTGTATATTGTTAAACTTTCGCCCAGTATAAACATATTTATAAAGGTGTGTGATATTATTTTATGTGCTTTCCGTTTGCATAATTTTATAGATATATTTGATCAACTTGCTTTTTGTGCTCAATATTATATTTTTTATTTCTGCATAGTGATTCGTATGGAGCTAGTTCATTTATTTTGGTTGTTGAATGGGAGTATCTGTTATATAAGTGGACTAGGAATGATTCACTCATTCTAAATGATGGACATATGATTATTAGCCATTACCCATGGTTATAAAAGACATGTTTCAGGGAACAGACTTGCAAATGACTCCACGTGCTTAGGTGGGAGTATTTCTCTAGGAAAATTGTGTTTAAACTTTTTGTACCGTAATCCACAAAAAGAAAAGCATTTTATCTTGGAACCCAGGGCACACACACCTACACACACACCTGTGTACAGAACGATGCTTAGCCTGGCCTTGTCTGTATTCACACACGCACGCACACACAGACATATATGTGAGAATCAAGTTTACTCTGGTATTTTGTATTCCATTCTGTTGTAGGTAAATTAAAATGGATAAAGAACCAATAAATTGAATTGGCAGCCTTTTAATGGATTGTGATCATCCCGACTTTGAAAAATTATGCTTTAGCCTGTATAGCTAATACCAGAACTGCTACAGAAAACGGGCGCCTTTAACTTCTTATTCCTAAATTGCTCTTTAGAGAAATTGAAAAAAACCCTGCACTATCACCAGTGGTATAAATGAGCTTTCTTTCCCTATGTTCTCTATTTTCATCTCAGTTCCCTACACCTTGCAGTTTTTATTTTTTTAGGTAAAATTGTATATGTTTTAAGATATACAACTTGATGTAAAGATACTTTGTGAAAAAATACTTTGATCGCCAAAATCAAGCATATCTTATCATTCAACCTCGCCTGCTTATCATTTTTTTCTTTCATTTATTTTCTTCCTCCCTTCCTTCTCTTTCTTTCTTTTTTTCATCTTTCTTTCTTTTCTTTGTGGTGAGAATACTTACGATCTATCCTCTTTGCAAATTTCAGCTATATAACATGTATTATTAACTATAGTCAGCATGCTGTACACTAGATGTCCAGAAATTACTCTTATTGTATAATGGAAACTTTGTGCCCTTTGACCAGTGTCTCCTCCCCTGGCAGCCACTATTCTACTCTGCGTTTCTATGAGTTTGGCAATTTTCAGTTCCGCATATAGGTGAAATCGTGGGGCACTTGTCTTTCTGTCTCTGGCTTACTTCAGTTTTCTCAATCCGTCCGTCTCCAGATTCAGAGAGATGATAAGTGATGTTGAGATTCTCTGGAGGAATCATGCAAGACTTTGGCAAGATGCGTTGCACTGCAGATGCGCCTAAGCCTTATGTGCACACGAAGGAACACAATCACAGTAGGCAGTAGTACGTGGGATACCCACCCGTGGGCAGCAGACAGTTCTTTAGATCTGCCCCCCACTCTTACTCCTAATGACAGAAAAGACAGTGAACCCAGATAGTCACGCTCTGGGCTCTTCCTAACCTCTGGCTTCATTGCTTTGCAGAAGTTGATGAAACAAATTCAGTTTTTTCCCAAGAGTTAGAATGGGGAGGTTCCAGGAATCTGCATTCACTCACTTATACGCTTCATCTTCTGCATGTATTTTGTAGGGCTTCTGTGCGGATCTGTTATTAAACCAAACTGAAAACACCCTACCAAAGTCAGATTGTCAGTTTTACCAAACTTCAAAAACAGAATGACTTTTTGTTGCCTGGCATAGTTTTTTGGGGTTATTTGTTCCGTGTTCCTTGAAGGTATAGAAGAGGCTTCATCTCTGTTTGGATTGATGGAATCGTAATGGGCTGGGGAGGTGGGTGGCCGTGCTCACTGGAGAGCGTATTACTACCAAATCAGTTTATTTAATGAACATTCGTCTATTCAAATTTTCTATTCTTTTCAGTTTCACTATTTAATAATTTCTTGAGAAATTCTCTTTTAGTCAGTTTTCTAACAGTTTGGCATACAGTTCTTCATGGCACTCTACTATATGCTTTAAATATCAATTTTACTTCTAATTATAGCCTATTTTCATTTCAACTATTATTGTTGATGTTGTGTCTGTGAATTATTTCAAATATTTCCTCTCCGTTATGTGTCTTTCATAGAACTAGCTTTACTTTTGCTGAAAAATCTCTGATCTCTTTGTCACTGTTGCTGTTTTCTTTAATTACTGCATCATCCCATTTCTTTCTAATTTGTGTTCACACTGTCCTTATTAAAAAATCTGACTTCTCTGGTTAAGTGCAGAGCCCACTAATACACTATATATCTTACTTTATAATATATATATATATATTTAAAACCAGTTGTCACGATGATAGTTCAATCATTGTATCTCTTCAGTATCAGAAGCATACTATATTCATGGTCATTCAGTTCCAAGTGCTTTATAATGCCAAGTATAGTTTCTCTCACTTTTACATGAATTATTTAGTTGAGTAGTGTTTTGTATTCCATGTCAACTTAGGTTAAGCTTATTATTGGGTTAAAATCTTCTAAAAACTTGATGTTTTGATCAGGCAAAATCAAGAGGTTTGGAACTAGTTTTAGTTTTGCTGAGACTTTTTATGTTTCCTTTAGAGTTACTCTCCCTATTTTTCCAGATTTCTGCAGTCATCTTGATATTTTTCTGTAGGTAACTAGGTGAGGTGCATTAAAATCTTCCACTATGATTATGGGATTGCCTATTTCTTCTTTTAGTTTTGTCATCTTTAGCTTTATGTATTTTGGGGCCATGTTGTTGTTAGTATACAAATTTAGAAATGGTATACCTTATTTCAGTATGACTTCAGGCTTTATAGAGATTCCCTATGCTACTAAAGCTCTTTATCTGTCTCTGTTCAGATATCCATCATTTGATTCAGCTCGTCCCACTGGCTGAATTTCCCTTTTCCTTTCTTACATTTGGCAGTTCCTTTTCCACATTTTTTCTTTCAGAGCTGTGTACTCATTGTTGTTGTCTTTCTTAGATGCACATCAAACATTTATATCTGTTTTGGAACGGGTGGTGTGTCTGGGTCAGCCCCATCTGTTATGAGACCAGAATCAGAAACCCAAGCCATAGTTATTTACCCAAAGTAAGGACTTACATTCTAACTGAATCAGTCGTGTCCAAGTGACTTTTATTCTAAACAAAACAAGACAAAATAAAAGCTTCATTGCATTCTATTTTTAGGAGCTGTAATTTACTAAATCATTTTGAGACTTTCACTTCATTACCACTAACAGCAGCATCACTACGCTTTCTTCCAGTAATAATAATAGCTAATGATAATAATAACATTTATGCAGCATCTACTCTGTGGCTAGCTACTTTTTAAGCTGTTTTATGTAGAGTAACTCCTCATTCAATCTTAACAGAAGTAAATGTTATCACTGTTCTCATTTCACATATAAAGATACTGAGGACTAGAGGTTGAGTAACTTGCCCAAGTCTATTTAATTGTTAATAACAGAAGCAGAATCTGAACCCAGATGGTCTGGCTCCAAAATCCCAATGCTTATAACAACACTGTGACTGCATTTAGACTCGAGTAAGAGAGGCCCTTTCCCTGGACTCCACCCTTGAAAAGAACCCATACAGGATTTATCTAGCTAATTTCTCTGTTCACAGACATGACCTTCATGGAGCTAAAAGGACTGTCCACCTATAGTCCCAACCCTCCTCTGTACCATGCTTTAGTGTTAGCTCAGAGCTGGAGCCCCCTACCCAAACTCTGTTTCAGTGTCCACATGGGTCAATCCCACCAGTGTGTCCTCCGGGGTGCAGACACCACTGCTGCAGTGTGCACCTGTACACTCAGGGTGGCATTGTATAGGGCACAGGGGTGGAGCTTGGACATGGCAGCTAGAGTGTCAACATGCAAGCCTGTGAGGTCCCTCGTACAGAGCCAGACTTAACAGGGATACGAAGATTGGAGGGATGGGCTGCAGGGAGGGGGCTGGGCACCAGGTGCTGCCTCACCATGTTACCTCAGGCCAGTATAAAACTCCAAACCATATGAGAAAAATTCCTAGTTTGAAAATAATCATTTTAAGACATTAAGATGATAAAATGGCATTACTTAATAATTTGTTAGCTTTATTTGTAACTTTGAAATATTCAGTCATTTGAATGTGAGCTTCCGTTCACTGCAAATCCTGGGTGAGGCTGGAGAATATGCAGATATTGCCCATCATGGACTCACCTTTAATCTGGATGCTCCATCATTCCTTCCTTCAAACAGATTTAAGTAACCGACTCTGCAAATGAATTCCTTTCTTTGCTGCTCTCTGGCAGTGTTCTGGTTTCTTAATGTTTGGGGTCTGGGGTTGGGGTGTATATGACAAGAAGGGGGCATAGTTGACACATAGACTATTAACCATCAAACTAAGGGCATTCCTATTTCAGCTGTATGTTGCCTAAAAGAATATACAATATTTAGGCATTCCAAAAATGCTTGTGAATAAGGAGGAAATAATACTACCATTAATTTTGCATTTATCATATGTCAGAAGTGGTGCTTTTTGCTTTCCATAGATTATCTCATTTATACTGAAACAAGCTTTTTAGTTAAATACCATTATCATACTCTTTCACGGGTGAAGAAACAACTCAAGAGAGTAAGGCAAGTCGATGATTGACAACCTGGATTTGAGCTAAGGCCGTATGACTTTATAACGGTTACAGATGATTATCATGGGATTTTTGCCTCCCCAAGAATGAATGAATGAAAAAAGATCCATGATTTTCCTTACAGTCAAGCCTATCCCAACAAAGAAAAAACAGTAGTTGATGTGGAATAACCATACGCCCTCCACATCGTATTCTGACACTTATGGAAAGGTGGGACTTAAACATCTAACTGAGTACCATAAACATGTTTAAATTTAAATTTTGTTTCAAAACATATTGGGAAATAAACCATGGGAATAAATGAAAGAAAGATATATACTGACATCAGTTCCTTTTTTGATATCAATGTATTAACACATTTATTATTGAGTTATATGAATTGTGATTATTTATCATCCTTCTGATTGTAGACACCAGATAGGATATTGTCATTATAAATAAAATAAGTCAGTTCTTGATTGCATGTTTATATCAAAAGTCCCACTGAGATTGGAATGCTGATGACACAAATGAAATAAAAGAATACTTTATCCATTTATATTCAGTAAAACAATATTAGAAGATGATACATTCCCTCTTCCTTATGGTTAGCAAGTTGGGTCTCATGAGTCTCTATTAA
Organism: Phataginus tricuspis; assembly: GCA_029783875.1. NCBI lineage: Eukaryota > Metazoa > Chordata > Mammalia > Pholidota > Manidae > Phataginus > Phataginus tricuspis. Next base: position 71,406,438 of record JAQQAC010006904.1, on the reverse strand, counting down.
ATTTATTTGTTGAGATATAATTTGCAAAGATCCTATCTTTAGCATTAGTGTCTCTGCTTTGGCTTTCATTATAAAGTATGTGTTCACACTCAGATGGTAAAAATAAATACTTTTGGAAATAATCACAGTAAATGGGCACACAGCAACCATCAGGTTTGAAAAGGACTGGTCAATTGTGGAAGGCATGATAGCATTTATTGATACCAGAATTTGAGCCCTGTGGGAAAATTCAGTATCATCTGAACCATGAGAATGAGGAGGGAATCACTGCATCTTTACTTCCCTTCACTTTTGCTCTTTGTTATATGCTGAAAAATTAATAGCATCCTGCAGCAAAATGCAAAACTGCAGACAGAGATTTGGACCCCTTGTTAGAATGCATCCCTAAAACCGACCTCCTGTTGCATAGGAAGGAGCTAACAAGATCTAAGATATATATATATATATATACATCTGTATGTATATATATATATATATAATTTATATACATATAATTTATATGTAAATTTATAAAATTATATTTATTATAAATAGTTTTATTGTTTATAAATTGTGTTATTAACTCAGTGTACTGCAGCTTTCCCTGCAGCTCTTTTAATTCTCATATCAAACCTGGATGGTAGGCAGGGGTGGAGGTTACGTGTTATTGTTACAGGTTGAGTTTGTTCTCCTTGGTCCTCGTCCCGGATACAGCAAAGAACTGAAAGGCAGAGACAGTAGCAAAGCAGAGGGAAAGTTTTATTTGAATCCATTCCCAGGGAGGAGAGGGCCAGAGTCAAGGTAGACAAAGGCCTCCACCTGTTAGGCAGGAGGCTTATATATTGCATTCTGGTTGGGAGACATCTCTTTCACTAGTAAGGTGGGGCCATTTGATTTACAGGTCTTCCTGTCCAGTCCTCCCTCTCAGTGAGCACGTCCTTTCCCCACGCTGAGGTGTGATTTGGGCAGTTCTCACTCTAGTGGATTGTGATGTGGTTGGGGAGGAAGTTATCTCCCTGAAAAGCCATTGTTATCTCCACATGGGACCCCTATCTGGACAGAGTTTGGGCCACTTTTCTTTGAAACTTATCTGAGAGGTTTCTTCTTTGAGCCTATCTTCCCCTTTCCAGCAGCTCATACCTATCTTTCTACCTACCATTCCTAACATTATGAATTCTAGTTAGATGTCTGAAGCCACATTTGCCCACCGCTGACCAGAAACTGTGTCCTTCCTGTTATATGCAGGATGCATATAAGGAAGAGTTAATACTTGTCCTCTTCTAGTGTCTACTACAAGGTAATTTCCTTATTTTAATGATGTTGTTTAGTTTTTTCAAGAAATAGGTCTTTGATTCAGCCATATAAAAAGGCCACGGTGATTGAATACATCTAAGGAGATGTCAACTTGCATCCCACTTCCATCTGAAAAATCTGACTTTATCATTGAGTATAGCTTAACATTAATCTTTGCCTTTAATCCAACTGTATTAATACCTTAGATATAACTGTTTACAAGGCTAAGTGAGAACTTCCTTATTTCCCCTAGATGGAACATGATTCTCTTTGAAGCATCTTACTCTGTGTAGAGCATATTCACTTTAAACCTAGAGATATTTATATAAGGAAAGTCCATTTTGGACCAATCATTAGACAAACATTTTTAAAGTTAAAATATTTGTGGTGTAAGTAGAAAAGAACATGGAGACTGGTATAAGGTTTAGGTTTTAATACTTGTTACACAAGTCACTGTGTAGTCTTTGTCATACCTTGTAATTACATTAAACATCAGTTTCTAAATATTTTAAAATGCTGCTTTCCAGATAGGTACTTTTAAATTGTCTTGAGGATTATATGGAACCATGCATAAAAAACACTTATTTTACACTGTTTTTCTGGCAGTTCAGAGGTAGCCAAACAGAGCTTGTTAAATGGAAACAAAAACAGAAATACTTAAAATGCACAAAGGTGGGAGATTATGATTAATTTAAAAGTTTAGTTGCTGTAGAATGTTTTTCCATCACTCCATTTTAAATACAAGCTACCATTCAACATTGCTCAACTCATTAACCTCTCTGGGGGGATCTGTTTTCTCTGCAGAAGTCTGACAAATTTGGTGGCCTCATCATATGTGGATTATATTTTAACAAAGGGATCAACAGCTCATCCAAGTACCTTTGACTCTAGAGCGAAATAACACTTTAAGGTGGAAACTAAATATACTTGGACATCTGCATAATGACTGAAATTAGCATAGGCTTACATACTACACAACCCCATTAGAATTTTGATGCTTGGAAAGGAACAGAAGGTTGTAAATTTCCTAAGGGAAAGTCTCTGGAGGGTGTGAAGGTCTGAAACAAAATCTGCTCAACATAAAAATGTGTTGTGAATGGCTGAAAGGGCAGAAAAAAACCTGGATTATGAAATGTATTCTCACTCTTTAAGGGATGCTAATAACAGGTGGCCCCTCTCTGCTCTCTTTTTGAGAAGTGACATAAGATAAGCCTATTCATTAGATGCCTATGATGTAGTTTCCTCATAGAAATACTTGTGTGAAAGGAGAGAAAGAAATCAGGAAAAGGAAAAAGACAAAATTAGTCAAGGAAGGAAGTGACAATAGATGAGGGAAGGAAAGACAAGAAGAGCTGGGACAAAGTGGGCAAAAATAAAAGAGAAAAAACATGAAATCTGCTTGATTTTATGGTTTAATGCAATCATGAGGATATGGCCCCAAAAGTTTTTAGACTGTGGGACTCTAAATGGATAAAAAATAATTTACTCTACCAGAGATTCTGAGATCTGCCCAAATTTTCAGCCACACTCTGCTAGTGGGGATAATAAGAAATCACTCCTGTCTTCCTGTTAGTGCTGACGGTGGGAACTTGTACCTGAATTTGTGAGCAAAGAGCGACTTCAGGGCAGTGCTGTGCAGGACAGTGGGTTTCTGTAGAGGTCTCCAAATTCCACGAGCAGCAATAGAACGTAGGGAAATGATTCCCAAAGCTTTCACCACTCAACACCTCTCTAGTGATTTTTTCTGTCACACAAACTTCATAATTTGATTTTCTACTGAATGGAGTCCTTGGATTTAATGATACATAGCACGTTTTCCATATGCTTATTAACCAATCAGCCATTTCCTTCTATTGTCATTTCAGATTGATCTTAGAAAATGTGAGTAGATGTAAAGCCAGCCACAAAGACACTTGACCTTGTGGAAGATGGTAGTCACTGCATTTTTGAAATTTTTTTTTTTGCAATCATTTTTTGATGTCATTAATATACAATCACATGAGCAACATTGTGGTTACTAGATTGCCCCCATTATCAAGTCCCCACCACATACCCCATTAGAGTCACTGTCCATCAGCATAGTAAGATGCTATAGAATCACTACTTGTCTTCTCTGTGCTATACTGCCTTCCCCATATGCTCCAGCCCCCACTACATTATATCTGATAATCATAATGCCCATTTTTCCCCCATTGTCCCTCCCTTCCCACCCATCTTCTCCAGTCCCTTTCACTTTGGTAACTGTTAGTCCATTCTTGGGTTCTGTGAGTTTGCTGCTGTTTTGTTCCTTCAGATTTTGCTTTGTTCTAACGCTTCACTGATGAGTGAAATCATTTGGCATTTGTCTTTCTCCACCAGGCTTATATCACTGAGCATAATACCCTCTAGCTCCATCCATGTTGTTGCAAATGGTAGGATTTGTTTTCTTCTTATGGCTGAATAATATTCCTTTGTGTATATGTGCCACCTCTTCTTTATCCATTCATCTACAGATGGTGCTTCCAAATCTTGGCTATTGTAAATAGTGCTGCGATAAACATAGGGGTACATACGTCTTTTTGAAACTGGGCTGCTGCATTCTTAGGGTAAATTCCTAGGAGTGGGATTCTTGGGTCAAATGGTATTTCTATTTTGAGTTTTTTGAGGAACCTCCATATTGCTTTCCACAATGACTGAACTAGTTTACATTCCCACCAGCAGTGTAGGACCGTTCCTCTTTCTCTGCATCCTCACCAGCATTTGTTGTTCCTAGTCTTGTCTATGTTGGCCATCCTTATTGGTGTGAGGTGTTATCTCATTATGGCTTCAAGTTGCATTTCTCTGATAATTAGCGATGTGGAGCATCTTTTCATGTGCCTGTTGGCCATCTGAATTTCTTCTTTGGAGAAGTGTCTGTTCATATCCTCCACCCAGTTTTTAATAGGGTTACTTGCTTTTTGGGTGTTGAGACATTTGAGTTCTTTATATATTTTGGATGTTAACCCCTTCTCAGATATGTCATTTACAAATATATTCTTCCATACTGTACTATGCCTTTTTGTTCTGCTGATGGTGTCCTTTGCTGCATAGAAGCTTTTTAGCATGATGTAGTCCCATTTGTTCATTTTTAATTATTTTTCTCTTGCCCCAGGGGATTTGTTAAGGAAAAAGTTGCTCATGTTTATATTCAAGAGATTTTTATCTCTGTTTTTTTCTAAGAGTTTTATGGTTTCATGACTTACATTCAGGTCCTTGATCCATCTCCAGTTTACTTTTGTGTATGAGGTTAAACAATAATCCAGTTTCAACTCTTGCATGTAGTTGTCCAGTTTAGCCAACACCAGTTGTTAAAGTGGCTGTCATTTCCCAGTTGAATATCCATGGCTCCTTTACATATATTAATTGACCATATATGCTTGGGTTTATATCTGGGCTTTCTAATCTGTTACATTGGTCTATGGGACTGTTCTTGTGCCAATACCAAATTGCCTTGATTACTATGGCTTTGTAGTAGAGCTTGAAGTTGGAGAGTGTAATCTCCCAGTTTTGTTCTTCCTTCTCAGGATTGCTTTGGCTCTTCGGGATCTTTTGTGGTTCCATATGAATTTTAGAATGATTTTCTCTAGTTTGTTGAAGAATGCTGTTGGTATTTTGATAGGAATTGCATTGAATCTGTAGATTGCTTTAGGCAGGATGGCCATTTTGACAATATCAATTCTTCCTCTCCATGAGCACGGGATGTGTTTCTATTTACTGGTACCTTCTTTCATTTCTCTCATGAGTGTCTTGTAGTTTTCAGAGTATAGGTCTTTCACTTCCTTGGTTAGGTTTATTCCTAAGTATTTTATTCATTTTGATGCAACTGTGAGTGACATTGTTTTCCTGATTTCTCTCTCTGCTAGTTCATCATTACTGTATAGGGATGCCACAGATTTCTGTGTGTTAGTTGTGTATTTCACAGCTTTGCTGAATTCAGATATTAGATCTAGTTGTTTTGGAGTGGATTCTTTATGTTTTTTTATGTACAATATCTTGTCATCTGCAGACAGGGACAGTTTAACTTCTTCCATGCCAGTCTGGAAGCCTTTTATTTCTTTGTGTTGTCTGATTGCTGTGGTTAGGACCTCCAGTACTATGTTGAATAAAAGTGGGGAGAGTGGGCATCCTGTCTTGTTTCCGACCTTAAAGGAAAAGCTTTCTGCTTCTCGTTGTTCAGTATGATGTTGGCTGTGGGTTTGTCAAATATGGCTTTTATTATGTTGAGGTACTTGCCGTCTATACCCATTTTTTTGAGAGATTTTATCATGAATGGATGTTGAATTTTGTCAAATGCTTTTTCAGCATGTATGGAGCTGATCATGTGGTTTTTGTCCTTCTTTTTGTTGATGTGGTGGATGATGTCGATGGATTTTCAAATGTTGTACCATCCTTGAGTCACTGGAATAAAGCCTACTTGATCATGATGGATGATCCTTTTGATGTATTTTTGATTTCGGTTTGCTCATATTTTGTTGAGTATTTTTGCATCTATGTTCATTAGGAATATTGGTCTGTAATTTTCTTTTTTTGTGGTGTCTGCCTGGTTTTGGTATTACAGTAGTAATGGTATCATAGAATGAGTTTGGAAGTATTTCATATTCTTCTACACTTTGGGAGACTTTTAAGAGGATGGGTATTAGGTCTTCAATAAATTTTTGATAAAATTCAGCAGTGAGGCCATCTTGTCCAGGCGTTTTGTTCTTAGGTAGGTTTTTGATTACCAGTTTCATTGGTGGTAATTAGTCTGTTCAGATTTTTTGTTTCTTTCTGGGTCAGCCTTGGAAGGTTGTATTTTTCTAGAAAGTTGTCCATTTTTTCTAGGTTATCCAGTTTTTTACCATATAATTTTTCATAGTATTCTCTAATAATTCTTTGTATTTCTGTGGTATCAGTAGATTTTTCCTTTCTCTATTCTGATCCTATTTATGTGAGTATACTCTCTTTTTTTCTTGATAAGTCCGGATAGGGGTTTATCTATTTTGTTTATTTTCTTAAGAACCAGCTCTTGATTTCATTGATTCTTTCTACTGTATTATTCTTCTCAATTTTATTTATTTCTGCTCTAATTTTTATTATGTCCCTCCTTCTACTGACTTTGGGCCTCATTTGTTCTTCCTTTTCTAGTTTAATTAATTGTGAGTTTAGACTACTCATATGGGATTGTTCTTCTTTCCTGAGGTAGGCCTGTATCGCAATATGCTTTCCTCTTAGCATGGCCTTTGATGCGTCCCATAGTTCTTGCGATGTTGAATTATTATTGTTATTTCTCTCCATATATTGCTTGATCTCTGTTTTAATTTGGTCATTGATGCATTGATTATTTAGGAGCATGTTATTAAGCCTCCATGTGTTTGTGGGCTTTTTCATTTTCTTTGTGTAATTTATTTCTACTTTCATACCTTTATGGTATGAGAAGCTTGTTGTTACAATTTCAATCTTTTTGAATTTGCTGTGGCTCTTATTTTGATGTAGTATATGATCTATTCTTGAAAATGTTCCATGTGCACTTGAGAAGAATGTGTATCCTGTTGCTTTTGGATGGAGTGTTCTGTAAATATCTGTTAGGTCCATCTCTTCTAATACATTGTTTAGTGCCTCTGTCTCTTTACTTACTTTCTGTCTGGTTGATCTGTCCTTTGGAGTGAGTGGTGTGTTGAAGTCTCCCAAAATGAATACATTGCATTCTATTTCCCCTATTAATTCTGTTAGTATTTTTTTCACATATGTAGGTTCTTCTGTGTTGGGTGCAAATATATGTGTAATAGTTATGTCCTCTGTTGGACTAATCCCTTTATCATTATGTCCTTCTTTATCTCTTGTGTCTTTCTTTGTTTTGAAGTATATTTTGTCTGATACAAGTACTGCAACTCCTGCTTTTTTCTCCCTGTTAGTTGCATGAAATATCTTTTTCCATCCCCTTACTTTCAGTCTATGTGTGTCTTTGAGTTTGAAGTAATTCTCTTGTATGCAGCATATAGACAGTTTTTGGTTTTTTTTTTAACCATTCAGTGACTCTATGTCTTTTGAGTGGTGCATTCAGACCATTTATATTTAGGGTGATTATCGATAGGTATGTACTTATTGACATTGTAGGGTTTAGATTTGTGGTTACTAAAGGTTCAAGGGTAACTTCCTTTCTATCTAAGAGTCTAACTTAAATTACTTATTAAGGTATTACAAACACAACCTAAAGTTTCCTTTTTTTTCCTCCTGTTTCTTCCTCCTCCACTCTTCATATATTGGCATCATATTCCGTACTCTTTGTCTATCCCTTGATTGACTTTGGGTGTCGTTGATTTGATTTTGCATCTACTTAGTAATTAATTGTTCTGCTTTCTTTGCTGTGGTTTTATTTCCCCTGGTGACAGCTATTTAGCCTTAGGAATACTTCTGTCTGTAGCAGTCCATCCAAAATGCACTGTAGAGGTGGTTTGTGGGAGGTAAATTCTCTCAGCTTTTGCTTATCTGACAATTGTTAAATCCCTCCTTCAAATTTAAATGATAATCTTGATGGGTAGGGTATTCTTGTTCTGAGGCCCTTCTGCTTCATTGTATTAAATATATCATGCCACTTTCTTCTGCTCTGTAAGGTTTCTGCTGAGAATTCTGAAGATAGCCTGATAGATTTTCCTTTGTATGTGATCTTTTTCTCTCTAGCTGCTTTTAAAAGTCTGTCCTTATACTTGATCTTTGCAATTGTAATTATTATATATCTTGGTATTATCTTCCTTGGGTCCCTTGTGTTGGGAGATCTGTGTACCTCCATGGCCTGAGAGACTATCTCCTTCCCCAGATTGGGGAAGTTTTCAGCAATTACCTCCTCAAAGACACTTTCTATCCTTTTTTCTCTCTCTTCTTCTTCTGGTACCCCTTTAATGCAAATATTTTTCTGTTTGGATTGGTCACACAGTTCTCTCAATATTCTTTCATTCTTAGAGATTCTTTATTCTCTCTGTGCCTCAACTTCTTTGTGTTCATCTTCTCTAAGTTCTATTCCATTTACCGTCTCTTCTACCACATCCAATCTACTTTTAAATCCCTCCATTGTATGTTACATTTCATGTACGGAATTTCTTAATGATTGAATTTCCATCCTAAATTTGTCCCCGTGTTCTTGAACATTTTTCTGTATCTCCATAAGCATGTTTATGATTTTTATTTTGCGCTCTCTTTCAGAAAATTGGTGAGTTCAGTTTCATTTGGTCCTTTTTCTGTTTTTTCTGAGATTTTTTTTTTTTAATCAAGTTCCTTTCACCTTTCATATTTGTATGTGGCACCCTCTCATGCCCAGAAGCTCTAGTCTCTGGAGCTGCTCTCTGGACTGATGTCGCAGGTTACAGGGGAGCTTCATGGTGCCCTGTTCCATGAGATCTTCTCTGTTCTCCAGGTGTATGCAGTCTGGTGCAGCCTTCTTTCCTGTTGCTCTTTTAAAATTAGTTGTATTAACTATATTTTCCTATTATATGTGGTTTTGGGAGGAGTTCTCTGTCTCATCTCTCACACCACCATCTTGAACCATATTTCATCATCCATGAGAAATGGCTTCCTGTATCATCAACCCTGTAGTTTTCAGGCTCTTGCAAGGTTTTCTATTACTTGTGCGTCCGGCTCAAAACTAAAAGCGAGCCAGACCCAAAAGTCTAGGAAAGCCAAGGGTCGGGTGAGGTGACACCCTCACAAGCCACTAGCGAAAGAAGTAGGGAAAAAACTACAACTCCCATGAGGCAGCAGGGCCACGGGACACACATCTCCCAGCACCCTTTGCGAGGCTCAAGGTTATCAAGGTTGTTCTGTATATGGAGAAGCGGTGTGAAATGTCTGCTAAAGTCGTGGAAAAGCGGCCTTGCAGGATGGCAGCATACGAGGTGGAAACTGCAGCCTTCCGGCCAGTTTGATATTGCGTGTGGCCTCCCTTTTTGAAATATTGAACGTAGCTCACGGTCTTGCTTAAGTAGGAAATAAACATATAAAATTATAATATTAAGGTAGAAGGGGAAATGAATTCGGACAGAAAACCTCAGAGCGGAAGGATAGATAAATAACGAGATAACTGAGGTTGGAAAGAAGCCCTGGAGCCGTCTGATAGCCTCGATCAAGTTTTAGTAATTTGTCCCTGCTTTTCTTCCTGATCTTAATGCATATGTCATCCTTTCTCCTACGTTCCTATTCCCACCTAAGTGGAAATGTGCCATAGAAAGTAGAAGCAATGGCTGTTAAGAAAGACCTTGCTCCTGGCTGGGTAAGAAATTTAAGGGAATCTCTCTCTCTCTCCGAGCTCTGCTTTTCCATCTATAAAATGAGGACATGGGGCTGTGTGATCTTGCTATCTCTTTCTATTCTTAAGTGTCATGAACTTTTTTTAACATCACTTTCTCTGCGCCGCATTTTTCTTATCTGTAAGAATGGAAATGACTACTTCACAAGGTGACTTTGAGGATTAAAAGATACCAAGTATCTTTTCCTATACAAATGTACTTGATTCCTGGATTTAGTTATCAAGAGTTTATAGAATGAGTTCAGATAGTGAAGGGTGTAATACTGAATGTTCAATATTTCATATAGCAAGTGGTGAATTTTGGATAGTGAGAATTTATAAAATGCATTTATTTCCTGGATATCTATGGAAGCACTTCACATATAAGCAACCCTCAAGAAAGATTTACTTGGGTCTCCTTGACCTTAAGAATGGAGATAGCCTTGTTCAGCTCTGCACCCCAGGCAGGTAGCGCACTGCCCAACAGGAATGCCCCATGGATGTTTGTGGCCCTCAGGCAAGTCATGCGACCCTGTTGACCCAAGTGCTTGGCTGCAAAAGGTTCTCAGCACTATCTACCCTCCACTGCGTTGTTTTAAAGAATGGTAAAAGATAATCTCAAAAAGGACAAAATCAAGACTCTCATATAAATACAAAATGAACAGGTGTTAAAGATTTAGCATACCTCATTAGTCAGTGAGAGAACCAGGAGTGTTATAACTGGTTAAAAGAAAGATCCAAAATGAAGACACATTTGTAGAACAGGAATATTGATCTATATGTGTAAATAAAGTAAAACTAGCTTCTTTCAGTGAAGATGCAAATCCATTGAACCTCTTCTGGACAGGATAAAATGTGCTTGTCAACAGAAAAGAATTATTTTGTACTTCTTATAGTTATTTATATTTTACAAAGTTGGGTAAATTCTGTAGAATTCTTCTATAGAATCAGAACCATGTAACCAGGAAGGTGTGCTGTAAACATATAGTTTTCCATTGAAGCACACATTTTCTTCATATAAATAACTTAGATGATACTGTGAATCATTTAGTGGTACCTAGCATTTAGCTGCCCTCGAATAAATGGTTATTTTAAAAAATTGTGTCAAACAGAGGCAATGAAATAGATTGATACTTAATAAATTGAATCAGAATTGCAACTCTAAAATTTACTTAATTTATTCCTTAAGTTTAGTATTCATCCCCCCATTCAATCCAGTCCCTTCCCCTTGTAACTATAAGCTCTAGTATGTTTTGTTTAGGTACTAATAAGAGTTTGCCAATCACCGAACAAATTTAGACATTCCTATCTAGAGAAAAATACTATCCTAAAAGGAATTCTGAGACTAACACACAATGACAATGCACAATAACAAAAGCTGTTTATTCATAAATTTGTTTTTTTGTTTGTTTAAGCAAGGATTCAGAGGTGTGGAAAAGGGGAGTAAGTTTGATGGAGTAAAAGGAGAAAATACTGAGATTATATCTAATTGGCAAGTGTTTTATTAAGATGGGATTTGAGAAAGCTGGGGAGACTTTCTATTTGGCACATTCAATAGTTCTTGGTTGGCTATAAAGGGGCAAGTGCTCGCTTTGAGAATATTTCAAAAGAGGAAGGTTTTCTGTGGGTGTCTAGTTCCTGGAACAAGAAGAGAAGGTCTGTGGGATGCTTTGTTCTGTCATAATGCTCCTTATAGGTTGGAAGGATAGAACCACTATGGCTGATGGTTTTATAAGATGAACCAGTTAATATAAGAAAGTATTAAATAAGTAATGTCATGAAATGATTTTGTTGAATTTGTTCAATTTAGTTAAAAGAGTCCCATGTGTCCAAAATAGATGTGAAATTTCAGGCCAAAACAACTGTGATGAGGGAAAGAAAAATTATGTGGTTAAGGAATTTGATTATAATTATGACTTGATACATCATGACATGAAATTTATTTCCATTCTTTGCTTAGAATTTACCATAGCCCAATGCCCAAGTCAGTCTTTTTCTTTTGTCTAAGGACAGTTCAGTGTATTTAATTATTTACGTAAAACAACAATCTATGGTCCTTCTCCCACACTTGAGTAAGGAAAGGTTAAAAGCAGTGAATTCAACTTAGCTGCTCTTAAAAGCTGACGTCCCCTACTTCTAAATCTCGCCTCCATGATCTGAGGAATGATGTTAGTAAAAACACCTGCTAGACAGAGAGCTACAGGTAGTAATTGCTTGGAAGGGTTGTACTGACTGAATACAATAATATATATAAAAGCAACTAGGAGAGCCCCAGGCCCATGATGAGTTCTCAAATGTTCAGTTCCTTTCCACCGTCCAGGGCATGCAATGACAAGCACATTTTAGTCAAATCTATTATATTGAATCTCTAATCAATAAACTTTTATTATGCTTTTGCCATTCCCCTGGACTTCTACTAGGTATAATTATAGATACAAAACCACATTAATATGCCATATAGTTTTTAAAAGAGAACATTTTTCTTACCATCACTTGCTAGTATGCAAGTCATAAGAATGGTCAATTATATTTTTAGTGTAAGTTATAAGTGCTAAACTCTCTATCAACCAGCATTTATTGAGAATTATATACTCCTAAGTATATCCTTTTATTCTGTTTTTTTATAGGAGTGACTGGCAGAGCAGAGATAGCCCGTGCATACTAACAATATGGAAACATCCTGAAACTACGCTGGAGTGTCAGTGAATTCACTGGATTCAAGCTTTACAGACGGGGAAACTGCTCCATGGACTGACTATTTGCTACAGGTAAGTGAGAGGTACAATTTATGCCATTTGACTTCTTCGAAGATTCATGGTCTGTGGGGTCATTCATTCCACTGCACCTGATGATAATGTCCCTTTGGTACAGCTGGCGGCTTCTCCTCCCTCCCCAGTGTATACACACGGACGCCGACATACGGCCAAACATCTGGCCCTTCCATCTCGTTCATTTGGGCTTCCGTCAGTTACAAAAGGAGGAAACGGGAAAAATGTACCCACCTCATAAAACTTTTACTGGTAGTGATTTTGGTAGAGGCAGGAGTCAAACCAACTGTTCCTCGAACAGATGTTCCTTGGCGTGGTCCCGGGAGTTGAAAGAGTGGCAGATAGACATGCCCAGGATTCGGAATGAAACAACACAAATGGTGATGCTGGCCCCCTGCTGTTTTGAAACTGGGGCAGCAGTTAGCTCATTAATATGGAGCAAAGCGTTTGGGAAAGGGAGTGGCTTTTTGTTCTCCCTTTGAAAATCTCGTACAGTTGGAAGGTTTGATGTGGTTGAGAGCATGAAAATATTTCTGTTGGGCTATATGTTCTGTTGGGAAATATTTTCGGTTGGGAAAGTTGAACTTGTCTGAATGAACCCGTGGGGAAGAATGGAAGTCCAGGTGACTCATACAAGTGGTAGTTTGTGAGCAGTGGGCATGGCATCCTCTGTCGCTAAATGCCGTCAGACCGAAGGCGAAGGCCACTTGAGCCTGGCCCTAGGAGCTGTCCAGCTCTCTGAAGTAGAAGTAATTGGGCCATTCTTCAGTGGCGTTTCACTGTTTTGAGGAGAAAAAGAAAAAGAGCAAACTATACAGGCATCAGCTCCATCTATGGAAAGAGAGACATTTATCTTTGCCATGTTGGCTGGCAAATACTTACTTGAATCATTCATACTGTTTTAAGGGGGGAATAGAAATGTTACAAGAAACTGGAACCATAGCAGGAGAAATTACTCATACATCTTCCTGTTAATATTTAGCTCTCCCGGTGTCGTAGGCAGAACAGCTATCTGCCCTGAATCCATAACTCAAGAGCCTCCTGGAAGACAGCTAACTGTTCTTCCTTGCATCTGCCCCATCACATTATGTAAATGAAGCTAAGTAGAAGACATTATCTGTGTTCAGGGAGAAGGCTTTGTTTTGAGAGTCACCTAAGAACATAGATGTGGAGGTGTTTTGTGGTATGCGATGTGCTCTCTAAAGGGGAGGAGGCTATGGCAACATAAAGTGCTGGCGTTCAAGAGGAAGAGAGAAAAATTGAAGCGCATTGTTTTTTTTTCTTAAAATATATATGATTGTCCCTTTTCTTTGCCTTCAATCTTAGTCCTTCTATCTATTCAGAAAGAGGGATGTTGTTTTCTTTTAGTTAAGCTCTTTTGTGAATAGAAAGAATCATGTAAGGGAAAAGAGAATCATTCTGGTAAAATATGTGGGCTGGAACTGAAAGAAAATTTGGCGGCAAGGGAAAAGGAAAAAAACATTCTTATATGTTCGTGCCATTCTCATGAATAAGGAACTTACCTCCTCTCCCTGAACGTGCTCTGCTCTTTCTCTCTCTCTGCCTCTGATGGATTTTCTTAGCCTTGTATTTGTTCCTCCCATAATTTTGCCTTGCCCACTTTCCCTTTATTCATATTCGGACTTGATACTAACTACTTTTATCTATTAGGTCACACTCAGGAAACAGAAACCGTAGTCATTTTAATAGATAAAATTTAATTTAAGAATTATTAACCAGATATTGGAGAATTGGAAAGGCAAAGGAGACACTGAGGAATCACAGGGGTCGTGACTGCCGGAAGTGGCCACCCTGGGTGCAGGGACACCATCAAGAGTTTAAGATGATTTAAATGTAGGGTATGGGGGAGGGGCTTTGAAGAACTAGGATTCAGGACTCTTGGGTAGGAGCGTACTCTGAAAGGCAGAGGAACTTCACGGGTTCCCGGAAGACCCCACACTGCGGCGATTCATGTCCTTAGGAAGAGTTACATCCGCTGGGTGAGGCAAGTTCCCTGGGAGCTCAGACTAGGGCCCAGGTGGAGCTGGGACTCAGAGGTTTGGGAGAGATGTCTGGCCAGTATTATAGCCTGAAGAACCTAGAAGGAGATCCATGACAGAGCTGGGACTACATCTTGGCGAGGGACCAGGCAGCCAATGCTTTTCTTGCACTTGGAGAGGGTAGCAATGAGACTGTTTATAGGAGTATAGGGAGAAAAGTGCAAAATGGAAGCAGGAGCTGTGCAGGGTGACCCAGTTAGGACAAGGAAATGGCTCTTCTTCCCCTTTGAACTTTCCAGTCTCCCTCTAGCTCCCTTTACTGGCAGAAACAGGGAGCCGGATGGCAAGGGAAATGTGCTTTGCAGAGACCCAGGCCCAGTGTCTCAAAGCAAAAAAGAGGAAGATGGATTTGAACTGGGAGGTAGTAATTCAACAGCAAGAATAATAGAAAATGTGGCCATTTAGGCACCTGGGCTATAAAGTGGATAGTTTTCCTTAAAATCAGCAAAAGGCATTCATTAGATTGCTGTGTAGTCCAGATATAAAATACAGCGATGTGATACTGTTGATGACTGATTTTTAATTTCAATTAAGCTTTTTACTGTAAAACAAATGTACATTAATGTCAAGTTTTAAGAAATAACACAGAGAGATCCCATGTGCACCCTTTCCCCCCTTCCCCACTAATGATAATATTTTACAAAACTGCAGGACAGTAATACCACGGGTATATTGGCATTAGTGCTGTCAAGAGCATTTCCATCTCCACAAGGGTCCCTCCGGAGGCTCCTTTTTAACCATCATCCCTTTGAGTCGGCTTTGAGATGGATTGCTTGCTACACAGTAGGGGCTTAAAAATAATTACCAAATGAATTAATTTAATTAATTATCTCGTATATGTGAAATAATATTGTAGGCATTGAGTAGGGTATATATATCCTGTAGAGCCTGTGTGTGTGTTTATAAAGCTATCAGTCATTAAAAATCACTAACAGCTAAAGCGGAAAGACTGTCAAACCACAACATAATAGGTGGAAAGCTGTCTCTGGTCCCGAGCCCGGCCGTTGGGTCTCGCTCGTCTCTGTGCACTGCTGGTGCCTGATGTAGCATGTTAGTCGCCACCCTCGCTGGGACTTGCTCTAGGAGGTTAGCAGAGGGAGAGACACACTCTGAGCTGCTGGGAAGCAATCTGTCTTCTGTTTTCCAAAAGTTTCACAGAAAAGGAGTTCTGTAACATTTCTAGGTAAAGTATCCTCACATTTCACATTTCTTTACCAAGTCAGTGCGTTCTTGAGGGGAATCCTATCCCTACAGATAAACTGAGGCGTTCATCGCTCTGCCTTGGTAGAAGCAGAGGAAGGTCAGCACCGTGCCTCACATATAAGCTCCTGAATATTTAAGATCAAGGGTCCCCTCTGTCTCAGCCCATTCCCTGACCCCAAATGCCAACACCTCATAGTTCACCATATATCTAGACTGGTGGTCAGTGAGTTAAATATCAATCCCACCCACACTATTACACACATGAAAAAATAACTACAATGAATTAATAAAAATAGCAGTATATGTTAATAAGATTTCACTTTACTGTCCTTCAGGGTAGGTGTTAATTCTCCCTGTAAACATAGCCCAAGGAGGGGCTCTGAATTTCATCAGTTTATTATAAAGTATATCAGGCTGGGATTCACATAAACAATGGCTTTCCAGTTACCTAAGGAAGGGACTTTATCTACAAGTATAAAAAGTCCTTGACAAATGGCTGGAATCACAGCTGTTGAACCTCCTAACACTTCAGTCCTGGGCCAGGGGAGGCCAGAGACTTAGAGAAACCAGTAAGGACCCTGATGTAGCAGAAACAAGCCATGTTTAATGAAAGGCAAAAGCATGCTGCAAAAGCAGGAAGTGCCGCTCACTGAAGGCAGATGAAAAGAGATCTTTTTGGTCTACATCATAGATACTAACAGAACATCAATTTTGACTTTATGTATTTAATAACACTGGGGTATACTTAGGGGGCTTTTTAAATAATGAATACTTTCAGGATCATATTTTTTTAAAGCATCCTGGTTTCTGTTTGGTTGACTGCATCTTAAAAGGCTTATTCCTTGGGTGAAAGCTTTCTGTGAGTGCCTAGTGGTATAAAATAAATAGAAAGAGTGCAATTTGAAGTAGGGTGAGTTCTACTTTATGCAATTTTCATGAAGAATAAGAATAAGGCTAGCACATGATAGCACTAGACTACATTCATGATTGGTACACCTTGTTTCATGGAAATTCATTTAATAGATTCCCTATATAGAAAATTTAGACTGAGAGCTCACACTCTTGAAAAACTTCCGAAAATTTGGAAGCTTATGGCTGAACTCTGTCATTTAAGCTTTGTGGTTGCCATAAATTGAAATAATCAGGGTAACATATAGTCCTCAATATTGAAAATAATCTATTATATATTAACAGAAAAGTATCCTATCTCTTGGGTTTTAATGCTCACAAAATAGATTAACTTTTAAAAATTTCTCATGCATTATTATCTCTTTTAGTGGTGTTATTCATTCAGAATTAAAATATTTTTTAAATATACCTTGGTATTATCATAAACTAAATAAAATGAGAAACTTAGAAACAAAAGTTTAAGGAAGAGAGACCATATGGCATAACATGTGTAAAATATTGTAGTTTTCTTTTTTCTTCTGTTTTTTTTTTAGAAAGCAAAAATAAAGATTGAACTCATCTCTGTTTCTCTGTACCTTTTAGAAGCTTGATGCTTTACGCCTTAAAGAAACATATCACATCTTTTTTAAAAAGAGCCTAACAAAATGGAGTCAACAGTTAATGGGAAAAGATAAATCTAAAAGGTCGTTATTTCAGATTTTTCTTCCCAAACTGGAGTAAAACAAGAGAGGATAGGAATAAAAGTAAATTGATTTGTGTGAAATGGCTGGGAAATTGAGATCCCATAGGAAATTCCTCAATATCCATTTTTATTCTCAAAGCCTCACTCAAAATATAAAAGCTAATAAAGAAATTAAAGACTTCAAAAAGACAAGTGTGAGAGTGACAGGTACTTTTTATTGCCATCATCCTGAATGTGATTTTATAGTTTTTCTGACCATTTAATACAAGATTTGGCCAATTTTTCTGAGCCACCTTCACATGGTCTAGTTCAGGGCTGAGAGGTGATAGTAAGCAAAGCAGAGAACATAATCAAAGGAATTGCATTTTCATTCCATGTACAGGCTTATCAAATGTAATTTCAGAAGTTTCTAGGTATATCTGAAGCACTTTTGAAAGAAAGTCCATGTCTGTCGTCTCCTATTCTGCCTGTCCCACTAAGTAAATGATCATGTTATTTGGCATTAATTCCATTTTCTTAGTTTTTTTTTTCTAGTGACAAATGTGCTAAATATCATGGGAATTCCTTATGCTTGATTTTTCTCACATTTTACACCTTTAAAAGCTCCATATTTGTGTTGGAAGTACAATGAAATATCTCTGCAGTAAAGCAAAATTTTTCACCGTGCACATTTTCTGTTCAAAAAACTGAACCGTAAACCAGAAATTTCAAGGCCGTAAAACAATTTGAGACAAGCATTGTGTCCAACTGACTGGTATGCCTCTATTTCCGAGAGCAATGCCTATCCTGTGTGCCTTGCACAGAAAGAGAACAAGCTGTTGAATGAGTGGCTATTTGTTTCATACACTTGGAAATAACAAGGTGGAACCAGTGGTGTGCAGGAAAACCAGCTCTCTAAGGAAAAAAAGTAGCTCTCCTATGTATTGTTGTCCTGTTTCTGTGGTGTAAGTATTCCCCCTATGGCCCATTTCACTTACCAGTTGGTGTCATTGAACACAGAGGTGGGAAGAGATGCGTAGAATATTCTCTTGCGTACAAGTGCAAGCTGGCTCCAGTCCCCCACTGGAAAGACCCCTTGACTTGCTTTCATGTGATCTGACATGAAAAAGGACATCATAGCACCCGACTTCCTGTTGGCTGATTAGCTGGCTTGATTTTTATGGAAACAAGAGGCGGGTCTTTTTCCAGTAATGATCACAAAGTGTTACTTTTTTCAGGTAGGTTCCCTGCAGGTGGAACAGCTGTAGAACCACCTCCTTAGGAGTTCCCATGCCTTTGATAGCAAGTAAGGCCCAAGGCAGTCCTTGAGGATTTTCCTGAAATTGAAGAAGAAATCTCTTTAACAAGAGCCCCCTACTTCGGGCCCTGGGAAGCTGTTAAACATACCTTGAAGAATCCTTATTCTTCGTCAGTGTAAGGTCAGAATCTGCACAGCAAAGCCTTAGGCAAAGCACTCTTTTAAGAACATGGCGTATTAAGTCTTGGAGTTTATAAAATCTTTCCCGTCTCCCATGATGGTAAACTACTGCTGAAGTCAAGAAATTTAGTGCATGGATAAACTAAAAAAAATCTTGAGGATAATTTAACTACAATTATCATTCATTATAGAACTTCTGGACCGGATTCTAAACTGGACATTTTCACTTATATTTTTACTTCATTCATGTGCCTTTACTCTTTGTAATAAAAGTAGAAAGTCTTCCATTTAATAAATATTGAAAATGGTCTTTTCAATGAGGTGAGGTGAAAGGCTGAGGCATACAAATGTCTGGGAAGAAAGATTTCAGGTAGCGGAAACAGGTGGAGAGTCCTTGAAGTGTGGACATGCTTGCAGCATTCAAGGCACACCAAAGTCAGTGAGTAGCTAAACAGAAGCGAGCAAGGGCAAAAGTGATAGAAATGAAGGTGTGAGATGTGGGAAATGTGGGTTAGGATGCTAGATTCCTCTGACTTTCTGTGATGAGTACAGACTGCAGGGAGGTGAAGGTGGAAGAAGAGAGAACAATTATTAGCGGTCTGTTAGAATAATTCACGTGGAAGATGATAATTCCTTGCATCATGATGGGGGAAGTACAAGTGGTCAGAATCAGCTAGGTTCTGAATAGACATTATTTGTGAGATGATTACAAGTAGGATGGGAATAAATTGGAGATTTAAGAATAACCCTGAGGTCTGAGTAAATGGAAGCTTGGCATTTCTATTTTTTGAAATGGGGAGGATTGTGGACAGAAAGATTTGGGGTTGGATATAAGGATCTTATTTTTATTATTTTATTTATTATTTTTTAAAATTTTTATTAAGGTATTATTGATATACACTCTTATGAAGGTTTCACATGAAAAAACAATGTGGTGGCTACTTTTACCCATATTTTCAAGTCCCCACCCATACCCCAATGCAGTCACTGTCCTTCCGTGCAATAAGATGCCACAGATTCACTGTTTGCCTTCTCTGTGCTACACTGTTTTCCCCGTGATCCCCCACACCAGGTGTGCTAAACATAATACCCCTCAATCCCCTTCTCCCTCCCTCCCCCACCCACCCTCTCACACCCCTTCCCTTTGGTAACCACTAGTTCCTTCTTGGAGTCTGTGAGTCTGCTGCTATTTTGTTCTTTCAGTTTTGCTTTGTTGTTATACTCCACAAATGAGGGAAATCATCTGGCACTTGTCTTTCTCTGCCTGGCTTATCTCACTAAGCCTAATATCCTCCAGCTCCATCCACGTTGTTGCAAATGCTAGAATTTGTTTCTTTCTTATGGATGAATCTTATTCTATTGTGTATATGTACCACCTCTTCTTTATCCATTCATCTACTGATAGACACTTAGGTTGCTTCTGTATCTTGGCTATTGTAAATAGTGCTGCGATAAACATAGGGGTGCATATGTCTTTTTGAATCTGCGAAGTTGTATTTTTTGGGTAAATTCCAAAGAATGGTATTCCTGGGTCAAATGGTATTTATATTTTTAGTTTTTTGAGGAACCTCCATATTGCTTTCCACAATGGTTCAACTAGCCTACATTCCCCCCAGCAGTTCAGGAGGGTTTCTCTTTCTCTGCATCCTCACCAGCATTTGTTGTTCTTAGTCTTTTCGATGCTGGCCATCCTAACTGGTGTGAGGTGGTATCTCATTGTGGTTTAAATTTGCATTTCCCTGATGATTAGTGATGTGAAGCATCTTTTCATGTGTCTGTTGGCCATCTGAATTTCTTCTTTGGAGCAGTGTCTCTTCATATCTTCTGCCCTTTTTTTAATCAGGTTATTTGCTTTTTAGGTGTTGAGACATGTGAGTTCTTTATATATTTTGGAGGATAACCCCTTGTCGGATCTGTCATTTACAAATATATTTTCCCAAACTGTAGGATGCCTTTTTGTTCTGTTGATGGTATCATTTGACATACAGAAGATTTTTAGTTTGATGTAGTCCCATGAGTTCATGTTTGCTTTTGTTTCCCTTGCTCGAGGAGATGCGTTCAGGAAGAAGTTGCTCATGGTTATGTTCAAGAGATTTTTGCCTATGTTGTCTTCTAAGAGTTTTATGGTTTAACGACTTACATTCAGGTCTTTGATCCATTTCGAGTTTACTTTTGTGTATAGGGTTAAACAATAATCTAGTTTCATTCTCTTGCATGTAGCTGTACAGTTTTGCCAACACCGGTTGTTGAAGAGGCTGTCATTTCCCAGTTGTATGTCCATGGCTCCTTTATCATATATTAATTGTGGTTGGGTTTATATCAGGGCTCTCTAGTCTGTTCCATTGGTCTATGGGTCTGTTCTTGTGCCAGTACCAAATTATCTTGATTACTGTGGCTTTGTAGTAGAGGTTGACATTGGGGAGCGTAATTTCCCCAGCTTTATTCTTCCTTCTCAGGATTGCTTTGGCTATTCAGGGTCTTTTGTGGTTCCATATGAATTTTAGAACAATTTTCTGTAGTTCATTGAAGAATGCTATTGGTATTTTGACAGAAATTGCATTAAATCTGTAGATTTCTTTAGGCAGGATGGCCTTTTTTGACAATACTAATTCTTCGTATCCATGAGCATGGGATGTCTTTACATTTATTGGTATCTCCTTTAATTTCTCTCATGAGTGTTTTGTAGTTTTTGGAGTATAGGTCTTTCACTTCCTTGGTTAGGTTTATTCCTAGGTATTTTATTCTTTTTGATGCAACTTTAAATGGAATTTTTTTCCCGATTTCACTCTCTGCTGGTTCATTGTTAGTATATAGGAATGCCACAGATTTCTGCATATTAATGTTGTATCCTGCAACTTTGCTGAATTCAGATATTAGATCTAGTAGTTTTGGAGTTGATTCTTTAGGGATTTTTATGTATATTATCATGTCATCTGCAAACAGGGACAGTTTAACTTCTTCCTTGCCAATCTGGATGCCTTGTATTTCTTTGTGTTGTCTGATTGCTGTGGCTAGGACCTCCAGTACTCTGTTAAATAGAAGTGGGGAGAGTGGGCAAGGGATTTTAATGTTTAAGTTTAAGATGGAAGAGATGCAATAATAGAATAATATCATCTAATTTAAATGTGTTTAGGAGTTTCAATAACTTAATCTATGTATATGAAAGCACTGTAAGTGTTGGTAAACTTTTTTTCTTCATTCTATTCTCAGCAGGGTGGTGTAATTATGTCAAGACTGAGATTTAGAGACAGGTTATAGTAGAATTGGTGGCCTGTAGGCAATTCATTTCATATATAGAGGAGGGGCTCTTTTTAAAAATTTGACTTTAATGATCAGAATGGGCTGATGTGTACTTGCCAATACAGAGATTCTCAGGATAGAAGCAAGAGTCAAGAAAGATGAAGATGGTATGGAGTTGGTCCTGATGAAATCAATTTTAAATGTCTATAAACAACTGCAGAGTTGTTAAGAACAGAAATTGAAAAATCTGGGTGGCTGAAAGAGTCACTAATTTTGGATATAACGCATGTTGTCTGGGGTTCCAGATGCTGACATTAGATGCAGTTAAGGAGCCAGTGATTCTCCTGCTTCAGCTGTCAGTGTGATGTCGACTGAAGGCGTTAAAGGACCATCAAGAGGATTGCTGGGCCTTTGAGCAGCATACTCAGGGCTCTGTCATGGAGGCTGTAATGCAGCACCTTGACCGAGAAGACAGAATGAGTGGAAATTTCCTAAGCAATGTGAGATACCCCAGAGATTCCTGGAAATAACTATGAACATTTTCTTGAAGAAAGTGAGTCTTTGACTCTTAGCAAGTTAGGAAATATCTCATCTGGTCATTAGTGAGCTCTCATATCCACTCTGGTTGGAGATGCCAGGTGTTTTTCCCATTACATGTGATATCCTATAGCCATCTCCCAAGCAACCCTGGGGTGCCGGATGGTGACCTGCCCATCTGGAGGCATTAGGGACCCTTGCAGACACTTTGGAAGTTAAGTCCCAGTATCATTTCTCTATCCTGAGCCTGCTCTTTGTATTTCATTCCATGACTCTCTTATTTTTGGGGATTTGATTGGTTTTCTTTTACTTTCTGAGATGCCATTACCTAAGTCTTTATGTTCATGACTGACCCTAAAATGGTGAAGTTTCCCATCCCTGACTTTACTTGCTCTTACTGAAAAAAGCATTGGTGCCTCTGCCTGGCCTTATTTTACCTATAAGCTTTACTTCTTGGTCTGAGCATATGCAATGCAGTCTACTTCAGCTATTCCGTGTACCCCTTTTCCACAGTGAGCAGAAACCTGGTGGCAGCTGGCTGCTGAAACAGGCATCCTGTGTGAGAGCCCCTCCTTGGTTCACTCACAACCCGGTGGAGCAGCAAGTATCAGCTGTTGTTTATCGTGCTTTGCGTGGGGTCAGGGCCGCCTAGACCCTACTAAGTCGCCTCGGCATCTGCGGGGTCAGTGTTTCACGGCTGCTCTGTGCCAAGGAACACTTTTCTCCCACTGGCATTTTATTCATTCCTTATTATGTCCTTCTGAATTGCCTTCCTCCCACTTCTGTTTTCAAAGTTCAGCCTTTCTTCAACACATGGTGTGAATATTACCTTTATGAAGCTTCTCCTGGAGTTTCCTCCTGAATATGACACTGGATTGCCATTGCATTTTGGTGCACATGTTTTGTAGTGTCTTAAATTTACTACTTTATGCATGATTACATACATGTTCTCTCCTTTCTGCTTGAAGGTGAGGTTCCTTCAATGAGGCTTGAACAACAAGTATCACTTAGCCATCCAAAACCTGGGAATCCGTAGGGCAGCTGAGAAATTTAATGAGATCCATTGGCCAGGAGACTGGAATATATTAGGAAAAGATGAAGAAAAATCTTCCTGTAGACAACTAGGCTTAATCATAATTGATATTTACATTCATTTCAATAGCATACATTGACGTAGGGTACTAGAGCTCAGGTTAGTGAATCTTATCATGGATCACTGGGGCAAAGAGACCAGAGAAGAAAGGCCTGGGGAATATTAACAGGCTGTTAAATATATCAGTTTGATTTATTTTATTTTGTTATTTGGAGGGGTAGGGCTGTTGGGACTCTTTTTAAGACTGTCTTAGGCTATGAGGAAAAGTTGGTGAGCCAAAGCTTTTGAAATTGTAGCAATTTGATAATATATTTTATAATTAGTGATAGACCCTGTGGGGAAGTTGGGGTTCCTATGGCCAGGATCCTCACTGAACTTAAACCACCTGGTGATGTAACTGACCTGTTGCTAGGCTACTGCTTCCACACCCATAGGCAATAAGCTATTATTGTGCTATCTAGAGAGCTTGGCCAGTGCTCTGGGCGGAGGCAGAGATGCTAGTGCTCGATGTACCACCTGGAGAACAAGCCAGGTAATAAACCCTTTCACCCCAAAGAACGTTTTGCTGTCAATTTCTTTGGTGACATTGAATCTGTAGCGAACTTGCCTGGGGCTGAAACCCATTGGTAAGACTATTGGTATAGTCAGCAGGGTCATTGCTGACCAAGGAAAAAGACAGGCTGCCCTTATGGGAGGGGTGCCAGCGGGCTGCCCCTGTGAATGGGGAGACAGTGGATTGTCCCCCAATGGGTATGTGGTCTGAGGTGGCTTGCCTCCTAGAGGACTGGGCCCCACCCCAGGACTGGAGGCAAGTGGAGGTGACACCTGAGGCTGTAGGGGTGGCCCTTGGTAAAATAAGCAGATACTTTGAGAAGCAGAGTGCCTGTGAGGCAGTGGGGACTGTGGGTTGGCTGTTCTCACAGTATTAAAAAAGTCTACAGAGAACAAGAAATGGTGGCATGAGAACACGAGCTGCACACTTTTGTGGATTCCCTGAAGAAAGTGATGGCATTGATACAAGAGCACCGGCAGCAAGGTGCCATTGGTGACGAGACGGCAGTGCTGCCAGGTGTTCTGAAGGAGGAAGAGGCCATCAAGGAAAAAGACAAACTCCTGATGGAAGCACAGGCGGAGGTGGCACAAGAATGTCAGCTGTGAAGCTTTGAGGTGAAGGTAAGAGACCTTCTGAAGACTGAGGTAGCATTGCTGCGAGGCACAGTAGAAAACGTAAAGGGTGTAGCAGAGGAGGCACTCGGGGTAGGGGAGAGAAAGGTGCCAACAGCCCCGGAAATGGAGGAGCTGGGGAAGGATGAAGGGGTGATGCCAGAGGCACTGGCGCCTCCTGTATTGAAAGCACGCCCAGTGGTTGTAAAGAAAATAAAGACCCAGCAGCTGAAGGTTCCCCAAGGAGAGGAGCAGCCCCCTCCCCAGGTCGTGGAGCCCTCTATGGTCCGCCCCTATATTCAGGCTGAGCTAGTGGATTTGGACTCCCGGTTTAGGCAGAAACCCTCAGAGTCAATATCAGCTTGGCTCCTGCGTCTGTGGGACTTAGGGGTGGATGGAATTGTTCTGTCGGGGTCAGAGATGGGAAAGCTGTCTTCCCTGACAGTGTAGCCCGCCTTGAGGCAGCGATTACAAAATGCACATCAGACACCAGGGAGTCACTCCCTCCTCCATTGGCTTATCGCTTCACTTCGTGCTGTGTGGCCCAGTCCGGGTGATCTACCATCCCCTCCTGTTAGATGGCAGACATATGCTGAACTCCAACAGGTGCTAGGAGAGTGAGACATGAGAAATGCCATCTATAGTCCAGAGAATTATGGCCCAGATGAAAAGATTTTCACTACTGGGATGAGAAATATTGTACTTCAAATGGCTCCTACATCCCTTTTTGGGTCTCTAGTGGCTATTCTTTCCCCTCACTTAGGGCAGCCCCTAAGCAAGGTGACACATACAGTAGCAGACTTAGGAGAGGCTGAAGCATTGAGAACCTGGAAAGAAATAAGACCTGTTACTCACAAGAAGAATTTACAGGGCCCCATGAAGGTTCGAGGACCCAGATGTGGGTTGATTTAATACGGGCAGGAGCAGTTGGAAGGAAATTAGATGGGAAGTCAAATAGGATCTTACTGGAGCTATGGCAACAGCTGAAACCAGAGCAGCAGTTCCAGCCATTAAGACCAAAGAGGCAGAGATCAAAGATAGAGCCACGAGTCTGGCCTGTGTGTTTGCAAGACTTCCTGCTGGACAGCGAGCCAACCTCACTTGAGCCCACACAGAAATTTGATTGGGGAACATGATTTGACTAAGGGGAAGGTCAAGGTATCTGCCCTGAGGGATCAGGGGTTTACCGGAGGCCACATGTTGAAATAGCTAGCCATTGGTCCCCAGTGAACATTCAGTGTGTCCTGGCTCTGGTGGGCACTGGGGCTGAATGTTCACTGATTCATGGTAACCCTGAGCGATTCCCTGGGGTCCCCACTATCTTAGATGGATATGGGGGGCAGGCTATCAGAGTGAAAAAAGCCCAAATCCTTTTGGGAATAGGGCATCTACCCCCAAAACCGTTTTGGGTATTTTGGGTATTGATATCCTGCAGGGTCTATGGTTGCGGACCACTGCAGGTAAGTTCAGACTGAGAGTACGTGTGGTGAAGGCAGTTCTGAGGGGACATGCTAGGCACCCGCCCATAGCTTTGCCTGTACCTCGGTGGGTGACTAATACCAAACAATACAAACTGCCTGGAGGGCATAAAGAGATTAGAGAAACTCTCCAGAATCTGGAAAAAGGTGGGTATTATAAAGCCCATCCATAGGCCGTTAAATTCCCCAGTGTGGCCAGTAAAAAAGCCAGATGGCTCCTGGCGTATGACTGTGGATTAAAGAGAACTGAATAAGGTCATACCTCCTATGCATGCTGCTGTCCCCTCTATTGCAGGCCTGATGGATACCCTCAGCCATGAACTAGGAACATATCATTATGTGGTAGATCTTTCTAATGTCTTCTTTTCCACTGACATTGAGCAGGGAAGTCAGGAATAGTTTGTTTTCACATGGGAAGGACGGCAGTGGACTTTCACCATCCTCCCAAAGGAAAACCTCCACAGCCCCACCACCTGTCATGGACTTGTAGCCCAGGACTTGGCTACATGGGAGAATCCGCCAACAGTGCAGCTGCACCATTATATTGATGATGTCATGCTCACGTCCGATTCTCTTTCAGATCTAGGAGGTGCAGCACCTAGACTGCTGCAACATTTACAGGAGAAAGGATGGGCTGTGAACAGCACCAAGGTTCAGGGACCTGGGTTGTCTGTCACATTCTTGGGGGTTGTCTGGTCTGGTAAGACCAAAGTGGTACCAGAAACAATTATAGATAAAGTCCAGGCCTTTCCTACCCCCACAATTGTAGCATTGCTACAGGAGTTTTTGGGTCTTCTAAGCTACTGGAGAGTGTTTATCCCACACTTGGCACAAATTCTGAAGCCCTTATACCAGTTGGTACGAAAGGGCGTCAGGTGGGACTGGGATGAGACATGTGCATCTGCCTTTACTACAGCAAAACGGGCAATCAAGGCCGTGCAGGCCATGCAGTGTGATAGACCCATCAAGGCCCTGTGAGCTGGATGTTCATGTGACTGAAGACGGTTATGGCTGGGGTCTCTGGCAGTGGCTTGAACTAACTCACCAACCCATTGGATTCTGGTTACAACTCTGGAAAGGGGCAGAGGTATGATACACTTTGATAGAAAAACAACTGGCTGCCGTGTATCACGCCTTGCTGGCTACAGAACCCATCACTGGAATGGCCCAGATAAAGGTAATAACCACCTATCCCATCTTGGAGTGGGCATGAGACTGTACCAAAAGCCAAGGAGTGGTGTGGCACAAACACCCACACTTGCCAAGTGGGGTGCTTACCTACAGCAGCGTCCTGCCCTTTCTAGTAGCCCCTTGAGTGAATAACTCCAATGCTTGTTGGGGCTGGTAACATATATTAGTGAAAAGCAGTAAGAACTTGCTTTTAAACCATTAGTAACAGAGAGTCCCTATTGGGAGGGAAGAGCCCCTATACTCGAAGGTGCATAGTACACAGATGGCTCCAGCCATGGGCAGCCCCCAAAATGGAGGGCCATAGCTTTCCATCCTAAGTCTGAGACAATATGGATGGAAGATGGTGAGGGGAAGAGCGGTCAATGGGCAGAGTTGTGGGCCATGTGGCTTGTGATCAGCCAGGAGCCCTCCCCTATAGTTTTCTGCACTGACAGCTGGGCTGTCTATCAGGGTTTGACCCTGTGGCTACCAACCTGGTACCATGCCAACTGGCTGGTTGGTCACTGACCCCTTTGGGGCAAGAATTGTGGCAAAAGTTACAGGCTTGTAGTCAGACTAACATAATTACAGTATACCATGTGACAGGTCATTTGCCACTGGCATCCCCAGGAAATGATGAAGCAGATAAATTGTCCCAGACACGTTGGTTAGAAGGAAATCCTGCCTCTGATGTAGCCCAGTGGCTACAACAGCATTTGTTGCATGCAGGGCAAAAGGCAATGAGGGCTGTAGCCCGTCAGTGGGGCTTGCCTTTGACCTTCGAAGAAGTTAGTAGAGCCCGGCAGGAGTGTGTCATGTGCTCCAAAAGGGACTTACACCGAGTTCCACAGTACCATGGGACAATAGCTAAGGGGCCTATACCCCTCGTCAGGTGGCAAATAGACTATATTGGGCCTCTACCTGTGTCAGAAGGATATTGGTATGCAATGACCTGTGTGGACACAGCTACTGGACTTCTGGTTGCTTTTCCTACCTGCTGTGCAGACCAGCAGATGACCAAAAGAGGCCTGGAGTGTCTCTTTGCTGCCTATGGCCGACCACAGGTAATTGAGAGTGATCAGGGCACCCAGTTTACTGGTCATACACTGCAAGAATGAGTACAACAGCTGGGAATCAAGTGGAATTTTCATGTGCCATACAATCCTACCGTGGCAGGCATGATAGAGAGGCACAATGGCTCGTTAAAATCCGGACTAAAGTCAGATACCAATAGTTGGCGGGGATGGTCAGTCCACTTATGGACTGTGCTATGACGTTTGAATGAGAGACCCCAAAAGGGAGCCCTGAGCCCTGTAGACATGTTAACACATATGGCTGCCTCCCCTATACAACTGCAAGTACAAACCAAGAAGAATCACTGAAGCTGAGGTTCGGCCACCAGAATAACATCTTGCTGCCAGCACCAACTGCACTGAACCCTGGAGACTCCATTGAGTGGACGTGGCCTTGGACCATTCGACACATGGACCAACGATGGCTGGCTCTCCTGGCACCTTGGGGACAAGGCCTGGAAGCTGGCCTCCTGTGTATTCCTGGAATAACAGCAGAGTGGCTGCCAAAGTCACAGTAGTATATCCTGAATGGCCAGAGGTAGGAGCATCTTACCGAGGAGTTTTGTTTTATAATTATGGCCAGTGCATGCACCTCCATTAGCACTATATGTAGACCCTTCAGTAACCCCCATGGGGAGAGGGGTAAAATATGGTATATTAGACTTGGAAGGGACCCCCTCCCTGCTACAGTCCCATCACAGGACCACTCTCTTGCATGCATCCTACCTGATGGACAAGATTTGCCTATGTTGGTGGTATTAAAACATGTGTCTTATTGCCCCTAAAGTCTTTGTGGATTGGGAGCTTCCTCTGGCTTGAGGATTATTATAATTTTTGTTACCTGTATCTTAATTTTTTATTATCTCTAAGTTGTTGTTATCCTCTGTTGCTATTGTGGAGTCTGGTTACAGTGCTCCAGCTTTCTTGCACAGGGACCATTGCAGAAGATGGAAAGCATGTAGATTGTAAGGCGAGAATCCTGGAGGGGTGGAGTGTGGGGAAGTTGGGTTCCTATGGCCAGGATCCCCACTGAACTTAAACCACCTGATGATGTAACTGGCCTGTTGCTAGGCTACCGCTTCCACACCTTTAGGCAACAAGCTATTATTGTGCTATATAGAGAGCTCCGCCCAGTGCTTTGGGCGGAGGCAGACATGGTAGTGTTCAACCTACCGCTGGGAGAACAAGCCGGGTAATAAACCCTTTCACCCCAAAGAACGTTCTGCTGTCAATTTCTTTGGTCGCATTGAATCCATAGCGAACTTGCCCGAGGCTGAAATCCACTGGCAAGACAGATCCCCTGTCCCTTTTTAAGAAGTTACCTAGTATGAGATCAGATGAATCAAATTAACAGAACCCAGATTTGTTGCTAGCCACCAAGATAAAAGTAAAGCATTATTTCCTAATCTATTATGTCTAAGTGATGGCATAAAGCTCATAGGTTGCAGACTAATGGGATAGTGGCAGCTTCATATATACAGTGCTAGGACTTAAATATTTGATTGAGATGGTCTTGCATAAGTCATGTTAGAAGCAATATAATTATTTAATAAAATCTATAAATCCTGAAAGCAAATTCCTTTAATCTGTAGTATGCTTAGAGATTATTGTATATATATATATATGAAGATGCAGTATCATCAGTGGTGAGAAATCAGACTCCTTGCAGCATAAGACAAAAACACAGATTCAACAGCCTTTAGATTTAAACTGCTACGAATGAGGGACCAATATGGAAATGACACTAAAACGGTTTATTACTTAGTCATTCTTCATTCTGAAACCTTTCCCCTCACACTAATGCCGTCATTGGCACTGAAATCCGGAAAAACCAGATAGCAATGACAATAACAAAACACCAAGAATCTGGCAGTTAATTGTTAGCAATAGAAGGTTGTCAAAGTGTGAGTATGACCTGGTACAGCAGTCTCCCCACAACTGCATGCAGGAGGGAAGAGAGGAACATGCATTCACAAGTGGCATTACTCACCCCAGTTTGTGGCCACTTGATTTAGTCTACAAAATGGGCTTTTCATTTAGTAATGCTATTCTCTTTTTAGTTAGTTTTTTATGACTTCATTAATTTTCTGCCTACAGAATACTCATGTACAATCAAAATCAAAATCAAGCATTATGGAAGGGTAGACATAAAAAGTCAAATTTCCCTACAGCACCATATCCTCAAAATAGTGTATATAATGTATTTCTTAATTCTATTTTGTAGAAGAGATAAGTGGACGTCAGAAATGTTACTTGGCCAAGTCAGGATTTAAATCAAGTCTTTGTGCCAAACACAAGACAGGCATATGTGTGTGTGTGTGTGTGTGTGTGTGCTCTCAGTCCTGTTGCATTCTGTAGACACGTCACATTCTGTGGGACAAGATGACTTCTCTTTTTCTGCTTGAAAACCTTATTTGGATGCTACTTGATCATTCAAATTTTTTCATCCATAGATTCATTCTATCACTTATTGAATAATAAATATAAGTAAGAATTAGGAAAATAGAAGATTTAAGAAGAAAGAAAAGGAGATAAAGTGGTTGAGAAAAGGGAGCAAAATAGCCTTGGCAAAGATCAAGGGATTGTATTTAAATTAGAGAAGAAGCAGCTAAGCCTGGATTAAAGCAAACTTCTAAATTCTGTTCTCTTAAGCGCTGTGGAGCACCCATCCTGTCACTGATGCGCTGGTGTAACTGGTATGTTTCCCTGAAGGTTTTCATTTCTAAAGTATCTTCATTGCTTACACCCCCTGGAGTCACAACCCACTGAGAGAGAAACCCACCCTTGCTAAGTACTACACATTATCGTGGGCATTGTATTCGAAGATAACTAAGAGGAAATCCCTCCGTTTGTGATGTCCAAGTCTGGTGATGGGAAACTGCCCACAGCACTTGTCCTGGAAGTTTTGCAGCAGCTTCCTCAGATTATAGAAGAGTCACAGTCGTCTCAGCAGTACTGAAGGCTACACTAAAATGCAGACTTGTCTTCCTTCCTTTGTCCCTGCTTCCTTGTCCCGTTCCTCGATTCCTTGCACCTTTGTTTACACAGCCACAACTAGTCCTGGCTCTTCCACACAACATAGACATGCAGGGGCACATAGGGAAGGAAGAATACCCTCCTGGAGGCACTGGGAAACAGCCTTATCAATCTCCTTTTTTCTTGACCCCAGCACCTTCTAAGAAGATTTAGTTGAGTTCCCTAGATCAAGTACACTTCTCTGAATCATTTTGCATGTGTCCTTCTGAGATGTTCTTTCAATCAATTCAGGAATATGCCACCAGCCAGTAAGATCACACACAATACTGCACTTTTGAGCCTGGGCTGGCCTTTTCAAAAATGATTACCTAATGTTGAATTCATCCTCTAGTACACAGCTAGAAGACAAATCCATTTAGCATTTTTTGAGAGGCATAAGGTGATGGAGACAGCAGAGTTTAAAATCAGTAGCTCTGGGGTAAAGATATAGGGGTGTCACTTATTATGCAACCTTGACCAAGTCACTTAGCTTCTCTGAACCTCAATTTCTCTTTGATAAAATGGTATTAATAATACCTGCTGTAAGTGTTTGCCATAATCATTAAATAAAACAGTATTTGGAAGAGGTTTCACTGATAGTTTTGTGTTAAGTAGTAGTTGTGAATTATAATAATAATAGTGTATCACACTCTCTTTCTGCCAATAAGATCACTTATAGATCTTGAAACTCAAAGCAGTTATATCTTGAGGCACATATGGTTTACATGCATGGCATAATTGGCAAAGAAGACTGGTGTGGTCAAGTGATTCCATGCTTATTAAATGTCTTCAGATCCCAGACAATCCTTTCAGAGCGCTATTCCAAGTGGATATTTTTTAAACTACTTTACGAATGCTGCATTACTGTCATCTTAATGTAATACTTATGCAATCATCATGTTTCAAGAAAAAGTCAGGATGGATTGAGGAGAGAAGAGAAAGGAAGAAAGAGAGTCTAAAAACATGCTGGTGCCTCCCACATGCAAATAACTTGGCCATGTTAGGGACAAGAGCGACGGAGGAAGAGTTCCCAGGGTGAAGCCACTGCCTTTCCCACTCTGCAGCCGTATGTCTGTCACAACACTGAGCTGTCACATATTGAGATAGCTACTGTGACGTCTTCATCCATTTCAAACTGATTCCAGCCCCAAATAGCTCTGGCAATTACCGGGGCACCACCCGTGCTTCATCCTTCAGCCCCCTGGCAGCCTGAGAGAATCCCTTGCTCTCCACGTTGGACACAGCTCCACGGTGATTTAACTTTTGTGGGTACCAGCCAACACTTGGCTCACATAAAACACCATCAGCTTCGTCTTCATTTTTAACTGTGATAAAAATGCTGGCAAAGAGCATCAGATAGGGAGAAGACAGTCGAGCTCCTTTCAGAGGGGAAGCCAAAGCCTCTTTCTGCCTGCAGCCGGAGTGCACATCAGACATTCAGAAGATGGAGCAGGAAAGTCAGAAAACTCCCCCACTGTTCTCTAGAAGAAGTACAGTGAATTCTTTTCTCTCTTTTTAAAGGGCTTATATTTAATTCTTTATATCATTATTATTTTACATTGAGAAATTACTCACAGAAATGGAATTTCTTTTAAATGTCTCTGTTTCAAGATGCACGGGAACTGTACCCCGAGGGAAAATGAGCACATTCATGAGTGGGCTCTGAAGGTACAAAGCACATTTCATATCATAAAAATCTCTTGTCTGTTACAAAATGAATAGCTTGGAATTGTGGGAAGCTGCTGGGAATGTTAAGATCACTGATGATTCGGTCCGTGTAGTCAGAGTCCACTTTAGATTCTGGAAGACAGGCAGCCAAAAACCTGAATTTGATTATATTTTGGTGAGAATAATAATTAGAGGGTCTGCAATGTGATTGAATAACATCGATATGTTTTTGTGTAGCTGTTTTAAATTCAGAATCCCAGCTTAACCACATTTGTGCTGTGTGACCTCAGATCATTTAACCTTTCTGAGACACAGTATTATGAACTATGGTAATTATGATTATGAACTATGTAGTAATGAGAAAATATTTTATATAGCATTGTGATCATATAAACGTATGAAATGTTTAGCTCAATGCTTGCGGTATAACAAGCTCACAGTGAACATCAGCTTGTGGCAGAAGTGGTAGCAGTGGTGACCTGACAATGAAAAAAAGAAGGAATAGAAGCAGGGGAATGCATTCAAGGTCTGGATCTCCACGTTGTATCTGATCCTGGTGTGTTTTCTGTTTTCCATTGTGATTCTTACACTTTCTTGAAAACGTTTATGAGATTTTCTTAAATATGCTTTTGACCTTGTCCAAACACAATAATTTTCATAATAAGAATGCATCATAAAATCCACACTCTACAACCAGGGGTAAAAATAAATGAATAAAATCAAACCTTAATCAAAACAATAAAGCTTTGCTTCAAAATGATAGAGATATTGGTGATTTCAGTATTATAAGGAAAGACCTCTTTAATTTGATATCATGTATTCCCATAAAATATATTAACTACATTTTAAAATATGTTCTATATACAGACAAAGATGTCTGTCCAAACAGTGCTATATTATTAACCTCTTTAATCTAAACTGCTATGAGCAGTAGCTGATTCAGGCTGACAGGGAAAGGATCAATGAAGTCAATACCATTCCATTTGCATGTGGATGAGAATTCTGTCAAATGCCGTAACAGTGTTGTCAATCGACGCTATAGTGACACAGGTGATGGACTTATTAACAAGTGTGCGTGACTTACAGTGAATCCATTCTTTGTCACTAGAAAGTGTATTTCCTGAAGCACATGTCCTTGGGTGTCTAACTTCTCTTGCTTCATGAAAGTTGTTTGAACAGACAGAAACATGGCTTAGTTTGGAGAAAGAAGACTAGGTAATATATGTGGAAAGAAACCTAGATTGTAAAAGCTGTATTACAAGAAAAGTCCAGCCCGGGAAATTATGGGATATTTGATCAAGGGCCTTAGGATCTCCTTGTATAAACATCTGGTTGGGATACTTACAAAGTAGCCAGTAGACCTTTTAAAATAATGTTTGTGAGAAAGGGGAATAGATATCAAAAGCAATTTATTTTCAATTTGACGAATGGTCAGCTGTCAATAAGGATATTTGGATGGCTGATCATTATTACTATCAGCAGACTTATTTTCACACTCTTATGAAAATCAACTTTTGTTCTGTTAATTTTCTATGATTAATAACAAAGGGCAAAGGTGGTTTAATTATAACTTGCTAAAGGATATATAATTGGTCAAGAGAGGAGAGTTCAGATTTGTTTGCTTGTTTGTATTTTTGCCACAATGGGACAAAGTTTATTTAGTTAGCAAGTGAAATAAAAGAGGAAATTTATATCAACAACAGAGGACATGCATATTTTTCTTCATACAAACACACTTAGGAATAGAAAAATTAACCATTGTATTAACTGAAGACTCAAATTTCAAACTCACTCAGTGTGAACACCTCCAGTTATTCCAAGGATCCTCTGACTTTTGTTTAGAGGTAATTTCTTTTCCTTACCAGAAAGCTGGAAATAGCAATAAAAATGCATTGGCCTTGCAATGAATTCTGAAATTCTCAAGTCTATACTGGACTTTTTTTTTAGTTAGATCTGCAATGTATTGCTGAAAATACATCAATTCTACATGTAATAATTTACATAGAACATTTGCAAATATTGACTAGCAAGATCATTGTGATATAGGTAGTACCATTACCCCTAATTTATATGTAAGAAAATCCATGTGTCAGTAAATGACTTCCCCAAGGGTCTTATACGTTAAAAGAGGCTGAGTTAGGTCTTGATCTCTGGCCTTTGAACTCTATATCTGATACTCTTTTCTAATATCATACAGTGACTTTTAGCTGGTTATGTTAAAACTAGCCCTTAGGTGAAAATAACTATTTCAATTATAAAATCTTGCATTTGCTAGAAAGCTTTATAATTTTCAAATACCATTATATCCATTAGCAGATTTGCTACTCAAAGCATCCTGATAAGTTTAGAACCTCTGTTTTATATGTAAGAAAATTAAGATGCAGTAGGGCACCAAATAGCTCCTAATGACCAATTTGGGAGATCATTACAAAAGTACTCAACTCTATGTCCAGTACTGCTGCTGTTACATGAAATGCAACTGAAGCCTTCCTGTAGGAGAAATAATTGACTATAGGGATGAAATTCTGAAAAGGAGTTTGAAGTTAGACAAGTGTTCCTTCATCTTTGAGTTTCTTAGCATCTAAGTGCTCAAATGGAAGAATAGAGGCAAAGAAGAAATTGTGTTCTCCTGACTGTATGTTCTCCTTAGGGAGGCAATTACAGGTCGCCTGTAATCAATCATAAACACCAAAGGGGCGACTTCTTCACGCACCATCTGGAAGGAGGTCTTAGTATCAGAGTGTAGCTTCCTCTCCAGGAAGATGCCACTCATAATTTGTTTTGTTTTGTTTTGTTTTCCCTGAGCAGTTTAGCTAGGATTTTATTCTCTAAATGTTAAATCTTTTAAAAATTATATTTTGCAAAATGAGATGTAAGTACTTAAGACTCATTTCATTCCAAAGCCAGACACTAATTTTCACAAAGCTTGATGAACACACACTAAAGATATTCAACTGTGGGCTCCTATAGTTTCCAATTTTGAAAATCACAATTTGTATTTTAATATCTAGCTATTTCCTCTGCCTCATTTAATTAATGAATTTCCCTCTCTTACCCGCCCTCTATCCCTCCCTTTCTCTCCCTCTTAAGGGAAACACAGCTTGCTCCGGAAGGGAAATATTTGCTGCTTGTCATTCTGCATTATTGTAGGAATTCCACTTAGAATAAAATGTAAACCTAGAGGGTGATGTCTACATTTGTTTAGCAATTTGCTGACCCATCCTAGAACATGGCAAAATAAATCAGTAGAACTGATAGTTTGTTGTTGTTGTTTTTTAAAGGCAACTCTGAATTACATGGGGGATGAATAATTTAGAAATAGAAAGTGCTGTCAGACTTAGGAGGTTTAAATGAAAGCAAGGAAAATGTGGAATTGAGAAAGGGGGAAAAACATTCGTGTTATATGAAGAAGAAAATACATCTGGTTTATCTTTTGCAAATTTCAGGGATCTGTGACTCATGCTGTTGTGGCACATAGATGGAGAGTACCTGGGCCGGGTTAAAGCAGAAGGATTATTGTCCTGAGAAGGCTTCATGTGGGAAGTGATCCCAGTGGCTGCCATTTAAACAGTGATTTGGGCAGAACTAAGCTAGAATCAGAAGAAAGAATGAGTGTATGTGGATCTGAATGGTGTGGAATATGAATGGAGTTTAATGGAAGCTGGGCAAGCGTATTAGGAGCCAGATGTTAATGGTGTCCAAGTCTTACAATTTTATTCTTCTGTAGTTCTCGGGGCCTGGTGTAGTGACTGGGGTACAACGTAAAGGGATAGTGGTGCAGCCCTGGGCAAAGAGGAGACAGTCTTTCATGCAATTTATTCATGTACTTATTCATTCATCAAAGGTTTGCTGGAAACCTATGATATGGTATGCATAGGTTTTGGGATTGCAACAGTCAACAAACATTCTAAGGAAGCTCACCTTTGAGTAGGTGGAGACAGCAATAAATAAGGCAAATCAAAGCAACACATGGTATTTTGATGGCAGTAAGTACTAAAGAAAAAAAGACAGCAGGAAAAGAAGGTAGGAAGTATCTTGGGGTTGCAGTTCTGGATAGAATAGCCAGGAAAGGTGTCACTGAGAAGATGGCATTGACTAAATACAGAAGCCCGGAGAGGAAGCAGACCTTGAGGACATCTGGGAAAGCAGCATTCCAGAAGAGGGAGCAACGATTTTGAGGAACAGAAGGTCTGTTGGGTTAGAAGCACAGTGAGAGAAGCCAAGTGGACCAGAAGAGTTCAGAGAGGATGTGGGGCAGCAGAGGGGTGAGTGAGGAGATAGTGTAGGGCCTTGAACTTCAAAATAATATTACCTTAACGGATCATAGGAGTTACTTTAGGCAATCCAAATTTCTGTTAGAATCTAAGGAGTAACTGGCAAGAAAATGAGTATAAACCAACAAAATTATTTGTCATGGCTAGATAATTAAGCAAAGAAAATTATGTCAGAGAAATTCGCTATTCCGGGAACAGCCTCAAGATGATCATTTAAAGGTAAAATTGAAGCAATGTACCTGAGGTTTATATACCTCAGCATGTGAATTATAGTAGAGAGAAGAAATATTTCCTCTATGTACAGAAACTTTTAAGAAACATAAGGCTGGAATGTGGCTTAGCTCCCCCACTTATCTTTCTCAGTCTGTCTTCTTTCATAGCCAAAATATGAGTCTGGTGATTGTAGGCATGGACTCTTATGGTGGGGCAGAGGCAGAAGCCTGAATTCATGGGAACTGGTCTTATGTGTACTCTTAAAATTCTCTACAGAATCCTTTGTGGAAAAATCCATTCCTAGACTGAGATTGAGGATTCGAGTTATCGTGAGGTGTGGGTGATGATGAGCATGAGGGGGTGACAGTCTGGGTAGGGTTAGGGTTAGGACGAAGTTATGGTGTGGGTTAGAGTTAGCATTTCGGTTTAGGCTGTGGGTTCGTGTGATAGTTAATGGTTATGGTTCCGTGTGAGTGGAGGGTGAGGGTGAGGGTTAGCAATAGGTGTAGGGTGAGGGTTAGGTTTAGGTTTCAGTGTAGGATGAGGATAGGGTTTCAGTGGGACTTTGGGTTCAATTTCAGTGTGAGAATTAGCATTCTGTTTAGGGTATGGGTTATGGGTTGGTGTGGGTGAAGGTGAGGGTGAGGGTGAGGGGATAGGGTGAGTGGCCAGGGTTAGTTTTTTTTTTATTCACTGTCCATCAGTGTAGTAAGATGCCACAGATTCACTATTTGCCTTCTCTGTGCTACACTGTTTTCCTGGTGACCCCCCACACCATCTGTACTAAACATAATACCCCTCAATCCCCATCTCCCTCCCTCCCCACCCGCCTCCCCTTTTGTAACCACTAGTCCCTTTCTGGAGTTTCTGAGTCTGCTGCTATTTTGTTCCTTCAGTTTTGCTTTGCTGTTATACTCCACAAATGAGGGAAATCATTTGGCACTTGTATTTCTCTGCCTGGCTTATTTCTCTGAGCATAATATCCTCCAGCTCCATCCATGTTCTTGCAAATGGTAGGATTTGTTTTCTTCTTATGGCTGAATAATACTCCATTGTGTATATGTACCACCTCTTCTTTATCCATTCATCTACTGATGGACACTTATGTTGATTCCATATCTTGGCTATTTTAAAAAGTGCTGCAATAAACATAGGGGTGCATATGTCTTTTTGAATCTGAGAAATTGTATTCTTTGGGTAAATTCCATGGAGTGGGATTCCCAGCTCAAATGCTATTTCTATTTTTAGTTTTTTGAGGAACCTCCATATTGCTTTCCACCATGGTTCAACTAGCTTACATTCCTACCAACAGTGTAGGAGGGTTCCCCTTTCTCCACATCCTTGCCAGCATTTGTTGTTCTTAGTCTTTTCGGTGCTGGCCATCCTTACTGGTGTGAGGTGATATCTCATTGTGGTTTTAATTTGCATTTCCCTGATGATTAGTGATAGGGAGCATCTTTTCATCTGTCTGTTCACCATCTGAATTTCTTCTTTGGAGAAGTGTCTCTTCATATCCTCTGCCTTTTTTTTAATCGAGTTATTTGCTTTTTGGGTGTTGAGGCTTGTAAGTTCTTTATATATTTTGGAGGTTAACCCCTTGTTGCATATGTCATTTAAAAATATATTCTCCCATACTGTAGAATGCCCTTTTGT
Organism: Phataginus tricuspis; assembly: GCA_029783875.1. NCBI lineage: Eukaryota > Metazoa > Chordata > Mammalia > Pholidota > Manidae > Phataginus > Phataginus tricuspis. Next base: position 71,367,277 of record JAQQAC010006904.1, on the reverse strand, counting down.
TCTGTTGATGGTATCCTTTGCCATACAGAAACGTTTTAGTTTGATGTAGTCCCATGAATTCATTTTTGCTTTTGTTTCCCTTGCTTGAGGAGATGCGTTAAGGAAGAAGTTGCTCATGCTTATGTTCAGGATATTTTTGCCTATGTTGTCTTCTAAGAGTTTTATGGTTTCATGACATACATTCAGGTCCTTGATCCATTTCGAGTTTACTTTTGTGTGTGGGGTTAAACAATAATCCAGTTTCATTCTCTTGCATGTAGCTGTCCACTTTTGCCAACACCAACTGTTGAAGAGGCTGTCATTTCCCCATTGTATGTCCATGACTCCTTTATCATGTATTAATTAACCATGTATGGTTGGGTTTATATCAGAGCTCTCTAGTCTGTTCCATTGGTCTATGGGTCTGTTCTTGTGCCATTACCAAATTATCTTAAGTACTGTGGCTTTGTAGTAGAGCTTGAAGTTGGGAAGAATAATCCCCCAGCTTTATTCTTCCTTCTCAGGATTGCTTTGGCTATTCAGGGTCTTTGTGGTTCCATATAAATTTTAGAACAATTTTCTGTAGTTCATTGAAGAATGCTGTTGGTTTTTTGATAGGAATTGCATTAAATCTGTAGATTGCTTTAGGTATCATGGCCATTTTGATAATATTAATTCTTCCTATTCATGAGAATGGGACTTGTTTCCATTTATTGGTATTTTCTTTAATTTCTCTCATGAGTGTCTTGTAGTATTCTCTAATAATTCTTTGTATTTCTGTGGTATCTAGTGATTTTTCCTTTCTCATGTCTGATTCTGTTTATGTGAGTAGACTCTCTTTCTCTTGATTAGTCTGGCTAAGGGTTTATCTATTTTTTTTATTTTCTCAAAGAAGCAGCTCTTCCTTTCACTGAGTCTTTCTATCATTTTATTCTTCTCAATTTTATTTATTTATGCTCCAATATTTATTATGTCCCTCGTTCTACTGACTTTGGGCTTCATTTGTTCTTCTTTTTCTAGTTTCAGAGACTGCTCATATGGGATTGTTCTTCCTTCCTGAGGTAGGCCTGTATTTCAATATACTTTCCTCTTAGCACAGCCTTCGCTGCTTCTCACACATTTTGCGTTGTTGAATTATTGTTGTCATTTGTCTCCATATATTGCTTGATCTCTGTTTTTATTTGGTCATTGATCTATTGATTATTTAGGAACATGTTGTGAAGCTTCCATGTGTTGTGGACTTTTACATTTTCTTTGCGTAATTTATTTCTAGTTTCATACCTTTGTGGACTGAGAAACTGATACAATTTCTATCTTTTTGAATTTACTGAGACTGTTTTTGTGGCCTAGTATATGATCTATTCTTGAAAATGTTCCATGTGCACTTGAGAAGAATGTGTATTCTGCTGTTTTTGAGTGTAGGGTTCTGTAGCTGTCCATTAGGTCCATCTTTTCTACTGTGTTATTCAGTGCCTCTGTCTCCTTACGTATTCTGTCTGGTTGATCTGTCCATCAGAGTGAGTGGTGTGTTGAAGTCTCCTACAGTGAATGCATTGCATTGTTTTTCTCCTTTTAATTCTGTTAGTATTTGTTTCACATATATAGGCACTCCTGTGTTGGGTGCATAGATATTTTTAATGGTTATATCTTCTTGTTGGATTGACCTTTTTATCATTATGTAATGTCCTTCTTTGTCTCTTGTGACTTTCTTTGTTTTGAAGTCTATTTTGTCTTCTGATATATAAGTACTGCAACTCCTGCTTTTTTCTCCCTATTAGTTGCATGAAATATCTTTTTCCATCCCTTTACTTTCAGTCTGTGTATGTCTTTGGGTGTAAAGTGAGTCTCTTGTTGGCAGCATATAGATGGTCTTGCTTTTTTTATCCTTTCAGTGACTCTATGTCTTTTGATTGGTGCATTCAGTCCATTTACATTTAGGGTGATTATGGATAGGTATGTACTTATTGGCATTGCAGGCTTCAGATTTGTGGTTCCAAAAGGTTCAATGTTAACTTCCTTACTATCTTAGGTTCTGACTTAACTTACTTAGTATGCTATTACAAACACAATCTAAAGGTTCTTTTTTTTTCTTCATCCTATTTCTTCCTCCTCCATTCTTTACATATTAGGTATCATATTCTGTACTCTTTGTCTATCCCTTGATTGACTTTGGGGATAGTTAATTTAATTTTTAATTTGCTTAGTAATTAGCTGTTCTACTTTCTTTACTGTGGTTTTATTACCTCTGGTGACAGCTATTAAACCATAGGAACACTTCCATCTATAGCAGTCCCTCCAAAATACGCTGTAGAGATGGTTTGTGGGAGGTAAGTTCTCTCAGCTTTTGCTTATCTGGAAATTGTTTAATCCCGACTTCAAAGTTAAATGATAACATAGCTGGATAAAGTATTCTTGATTCAAGCCCTTCTGCTTCACTGCATTAAATACATCATGCCACTCCCTTCTGGCCTGTAAGATTTCTATTGAGAAGTCTGATGATAGCCTGATGGGCTTTCCTTTGTATGTGATCTTATTTCTCTCTCTGGCTGCTTTTAATAGTCTGTCCTTATCCTTGATCTTTGCCATTTTAATTACTATATGTCTTGGTGTTGTCTTCCTTGGGTCCCTTGTGTTGGGAGATCTGAGCACCTCCTTGACTTGAGACACTATCTCCTTCCCCAGATTGGGGAAGTTTTCAGCAATTACCTTCTCAATGACACTTTCTATCCCTTTTTCTCTCTCTTCTTTTTCTGGAACCCCTATAAGGTGAATATTGTTCCGTTTGGATTGGTCACAGTTCTCTCAGTATTCTTTCATTCTTAGAGATTCTTTTTTTCTCTCTATGCCTCAGTCTCTTTGTATTCCTCTTCTCTAATTTCTATTCCATTTAGCATCTTTTCTACTACATCTAATCTGCTTTAAAATCCTTCCTTTGTAAATTTCATTTCAGATATGGAATTTCTTAATGATTGAATCTCAGTCTTAAATTCTTCCCTGAGTTCTTTAATATTTTTCTGGCCCTCCATAAGCATGTTTATAATTTTTATTTTGAACTCTCTTTCAGGAAGATTGATGAGTTCCATTTCATTTGACCCTTTTTCTGGGGTTCGTGAGATTTTGGTCTGAACCATGTTCTTCTGATGTTTCATATTTCTGTGTGGTGCCCACTAGTGCCCAGAAGCTCCAGTCTCTGGAGCTTCTCAGCCCTAGCATGAGATTGGGGGTTGTAGGGGAGCAGAGCTGGTGCCTGGGGGAGGAAAGATCCTGTTTTGTGAGGTCTGCTCTGTTCATGAGGTCTGTATGCAGTCTTGTGCAGCCTTCTTTCCTGTTGTTGTTTTAGGGTTAGTTGTATTAACTATATTTTCGCACACTCTGTTGTTTTGGGAGGAGTTCTTTGTCTCACCTCTCATGCTGCCATCTTGAATCTCTCTCATTTGAAATTCTTACTTTGTTTATTTACTATCTTTTTCTTCCCCTTGAGGATAGCATTGTGTTGTTGCTAACTTCCATTTCCACGATGTAAGCAGAAGAATGCCTGTTGGAAGTGCCCCGTACTCTCACTGGAACGCCCAGGAGCCAGCCAGGGTTAGTTTTAGGGTTAGTTTCAGGGTTAGGTGTACGGGGAGGATAGAGTTACAGTTATAGTTAGGGTCTGGGTTTAAGGTTAGCGTAAGGTCAAGACTGATGCATAAGTGATCAGTTAACAATGCATAAGAGACTAACAATATCACTGTTTCTTAAATACACATCATTAACTGAATACATAATAAATAGCAGCTTGAATGGTACTACTGTAAGACTGAATTCCTTTTAGGCTAGTGTAAAATGACAAAAACTTACTCATATTTGTCTTTTTGTTTGTAGCTCTAACATATCATTTCATGTTCCACAATGAAGGTTGGTTTGAAATGAAAGATTTAATCTTATTGCATACCATCGCTCAATAATCCCCATACAATCCCAGTTGAATCAGAATTTCAGGGAGCTGGAATGGGTTTAGAGTGCTCTTATGTACCTCTGCCCTGTCAAAGGAAGGGCCACTTGTGACCCAGAGAGGTTTTGTGACTGTCCTAAGGCTGTTGAGCAGAAAGAAAGCAGAGGAAAACCCAAGACACCTGCTCTATAGATTTTTTTTTTTAGTCCAGTACACCAGGCCCTGATTATTTATTTATTCTAGTCTCTTCTAGTTAGTTCATTTCTGATAGTTTTACCAGCACATAAAATAAGATGGAAAGCATAGACCGCACAGAGAAACTCCGCTCATTGTCTCTGAATGCAGAAGCCAATGGCAAGTGTTAGAAGGCTAGGTCTGCGGCGTGGCCATGGGGAGTACATTGGAGAATCAGAGCCGGTTCAGCTCTGTCTGGCTTGTGCTTTTCCTTTCACATATGTTTCCGTTAAATTTAAATTTCTTACATCTGAAGATGCTCCATATGTAACAGACCTTTTCGTTTGCTGGCTAGTGCATTCATAACACCCATTTTTACATAAAATGCAAACCACCTGTGATGGATAATAACTACCAATATTATACATTGTTTGAAGAATTGAATATGCATGTCTTGACACTTCTTTTGCATCAGCTGGTGCTTCACCCTACAATAAGCCAGATTAAAATAAAGAGTACTAATATATTACAAGCTGTTGAGATGTTCTATCCTGAGAACAGTAGGCCAATTTGGAAGCAAAAATAAATACCAAGAAGGACTAGGTTGAAGACCAGGTCATCAACAAAAAAGGCAGCACTCAGTTCTTGTACGTGTCCCTGATTATGGTCCAACCTACCCATTTGTAGATGAAAAAAAAAATCAGAAATTCCAAAATGCTATGTGCTTTCCTAAAATTTGTATTGTCATTCATTGGCAGAACCTGACATAGAGGACACTTAATATAGTCATTACAGGGGAAATGGAAAGGACCTCCATCCCAGAACTGGTTTGAATGTTGAGGATAATGATGTTCCACATGCGCCAAGAGGGTCTGAAGAGACGTATTACTCCCTTAATGAGACTTTCCGGGGGTAGCAGAGGAGGCGCCCAAGAAAATGCAAAAATGGCTCGAGGAAAAAGAGAAAATTCTCTCTGGTCTTGGGTTTATTGTGTTTAGCTAATGGGGTTGGGGTAAGTCTTCACATACATGAGCCAGGGCTGCATGGTCTGTTAGCTTTTAGGGTTGTGCAACAATTTATCACAAAACAGGTGTCTGAGACACTAGAAACTTTTCCTCTTACATTTCTAGAGGCTGGAAATATGAAACCACTTCTGTGATGTCAGCGGCAGTAGGGTTAGTTCCTTTTGGGGTCTCTGAGAGAAAGTCTGTTTCACGTCTCTCTCCTAGCTTCTGGTGGTTGCTCGAAATCCTCACACATGTAATACTAATAATTACTCATCAATGTAACCATCTAATTGTAATAAAACAAGAAATAAAGCATTTTTTTCAAAAAAGTATGTTGATAGGTGAACAGCCAGTGTCTTCCACTCTAGAGAATACAGTGGTGCAGTCAGAGGCCCCCACGGGCATGGGCAGTCACTGAGAATAAGACAGCCGCCAGTGCACATCCATGGCGTTAGTGACTTCCAAAGGATTGTGAGTGGCATGGCCAACTGGGATGTACATTTCTGAAATGATGAACAACTATTGGTAAGGATCTGAGCAAAAGAGAATACACTTTTTCCTTGATTTACATGGTAGTTTCATTCTTTGTAGAGTCGGTGTATATTTAAAGCTTGCAAAAACATTTAAATTTGTATGTAAAACAGACCTAGACTCCAGGCTTAAATAATTAGGTACAGACAATTTGGTGCCTTCACTTGGTTGAGTGGTGTGACACCTATGTGCAAAACATTCACTGGAACAACAAAAAATTTCTCCAACAGATATTCAGAATGCCCCTGAGGCCCATGAGGATAGATTGTTTAAAATTCCTAGATTCAAAGACAATGTATTTTTTCCATTGTAACAGGTGGTTACCTGAAATTTTTATTGTAATTTTTGAAAACTGTTAATTAAAGCCAATTTTAATGGGTTCTCTATCATAGAAATTTAAATGTCTTCCCCTTTCTAACTTAGTAGATTTATGTAGTGCTGTGAAAACACTCAGCTGAGAAAGGGAGACTAATGTCTGTTGGGGTGTGTTTATTTTAATCAAATGAAGATTCGGGACATCCACTAATTATTCATGTGAGCAAGACTATACCCCAAATATCTTGGGATGGAGAAATGGAGGCACATATCTGACATGATATTTATGAAGCTAACGATCAGAAGCGATACATGCCAGCTTCCCTTCAGCATTTGGTGACCACCATGACACTTTCTGCATCTGTGAGTTTGACTACTTTAGATAATCCATGTAAGAGGAATCATGCACTTTGTCCTTCTGTGACTAGTTTATTTCACTTAGTATAATGTTCTTAACATTTGTCTGTTGCAGCATGTGGCAGAATTTCTCTCTTTTTAAAAGCTTAATAATATTGTGTTGTATATATATGCCATATTTTGTTTATCCAATTAATCTATCAATGGGCATTCTAGCTGATTCAGCCTCTTGGCTGTTGTGAATTATGCTGACATGAACATGGGAATAAAAGGATTTCTTTGAGATCCTGACTTCAATTATTTTGGATAAGTACCAAGAAGTGGGATTGCTGGGTTAATTTGTGGTAGTCCTATGTTGTAATTTTTTGAGGACTGTATATGTGGTTTTCCATAGCAGCTGCACCATTTTACATTCCCATCGCACAAGGTTTCCAATTCTTTCATGTTCTCACTTGCCCTTGTTTTCTGTCTGAGCAAATACACAGCTACGGAATATCCTATAACAACCCATGTACGACGATACCTCACTGCAGCTTCGATCTGCATTTCCCTGATGACCATTGATGTCGAGCATCTTTCCATACACCTGCTGGCCATGTGTGTGTCATGTTCTGAGAAAAGTCTGTTCAACTCCTTTCCTTATTTTTAATTGGATTATATATATTTTTTGTTCTTGAGTTGTAGGGGTTCCCTATATAATTTGGATTTTAACCCTTTATCAGATATATGGTTTGTAAATATGTTCTCCCATTCTACAGACTGCCTTTCCACTGTGTTTATTGTATCCTTGCTGTGCAGAAGCTTTATTGTTTGGGGGATTTTCGTTGTCCATTTTAGCTTTTGTTTCCCTTGCTTCTGGTATTATATCCAAGAAATTATTGCCAAAACCAATCTCATGAAACTTTCCCTTTATGTTTCCTTCTAGCAGTTTTATAATTTCAGGCCTTAAGTTTAAGTCCTTATCTCAATATAATACGTTTCCATTTTCATTCTTTTGGATGTGGATATCCAATTTTCCTAACATAATTTGTTGAAGAGACTGTATTTTCCTTATCGGGTAGCCTTGACACTTGTGTCAAACATCAGGTTTGGGTTTCTTTCTGGGCCCTCTCTTCTGTTCCATTGATACATATGTCTGTCTTTATGCCAGTTCCATACTATTTTTATTATTGTAGCCTCGTAATAAATTTTGAGATCAGAAAGTGTGAGGTCTCTATTTCTGTTTTCTTTCTCATTTGTTTTGGCTATTCAGGTTCCTTGTCATTCAATATGAATTTTAGGATTGTTTTTTCTCTTTCTGGAAAAAAAACACACCACCATTGAGATTTTGATATGGATTGCATTGAATCTGAAGATTGCTTTGGGTAGTGGACATTCTGACAATACTGAGTTTCCAAACTATGAACATGAGATACCTTTCCATTTATTTGTGTCTTCTTTAATTTCTTTCAGCCATGTTTTGTATTTGTCAGTATACAAATCTTTTGTTTCCTTGTTAAGGGAGAATATCTATCAGTCCCAGAAAGGGAATGATGACAGAAAAACTGATTACATTTTGGGAAATCTATCACCTTAAAAACTTCCTTAGATCACAGAGGTTTAGGTAACATGTATCTTGTCAAGGATTAGTTTGGTTAAATAGTTTGGTGATTTCTTAAAACTTAAAGTTAAATTCAGATTGAGTTTTATGCCTGGGTAAATGTTTGTTTGTCTTGTTTTCTATCTACATGCATTTGTGTAGAGGCTGAAATGCACAAAGATGCATAGGGAGACTGACTGTGATGACCCAAGGTCAAGAGCCATTGATTTAAAAAGCTTTAGCAAAGAGTCAAATGGAACTTTTAGCACCTTCAGTAAATAGATGCAGACTTTTACCTTTGAATTATTCTGCCAGACTTCTGGACATTTTCTGTAATTTTATTGTTTTCTGTAATTTTTATGTTTTCTTACAGCAGCCCCTCTTCACTTTAACCTCCAATTTACTCTGAGCTGCTGTAACTTGATAATCTGATAATAACTTGACTGAAATTTGTGTCTAAATTACAAATAAATTGTCCCCTACTGAGGCTTGAGGGCCTCTTCTGTTTTGTTAGGTGAATAAACTCAGCAAAGGCCCTTAATGCCATACAGAAGCTTTTTCTAACTCTCTTTTTTGCCATATCCTAGAGAAATGGGGTTGCCCCGAATCTCTGTACATAATCCACATCCGCTCTCAAGTCTGCGCTGACATTTAGCCACCGTCTGCTCTGTACACGAGTTTTGCTTTTTACATAAACTCCGTTAAGATCTGTATTGGATTTTCTATATTAGCATTCCAAGTTTGTGTCTGCACACCTTACATGTAGTGTTGCTGGGAATTAAACTCACTTGAATATCAGGACAGGAGCCAGAACAGTCATAAGCTATGACTGAAGCACAGGAAGCAGGTCTTGGCAGGAAGTGGTGCTTTCTTGCTTGCTTTTGCAGGTGCTCACAAGCTCACTTCACTCATGCATCAATCCTGAAATAATAAATCCTTTAGTAATTACCAGAAGTCATTGCTGTTGTGACTTTTGGAAGGAGAATCATGCCTCAATGGCTTGATGTTACCATAATGGCATATTTGGTGTTCAGATGACCGTATTTCCTTTGTTAGCGATTTTCCTTGGGTTCATTTCCTCTCTCTGCTCCGTCCTTGCCTTATGTCTGCGTTCCGTTCCCTCTAGTCAGTCTTTGGTGTCTCAGGTGCAAGATCGCCCAATAATAAAGAGACACTCTAATTGTCGTTTTCATTTTCCCTTTAAGGTTTCCCTCTATCTTTATCCTCCTTAGGAATGTCTCTTCCTGAGGAGTCACAGTGTGGAGGGGTGGCTCGGCAAAGGCAGATTCAGAAATTTCTAGGCTCCATGCCCCAAAATAACATAAAAGTCATGATCTGAAGAAGATATATGGCGAAGTTAAAAAACTAAGCTTCAAACTCTTTACTTGAACGTGCATACTAAGACCCAATACTGTATTTGTTATTTTGCATTATTTTATCTAAAGATCCCTGAATTGGAACAAACTGTAATTGTTATGAGATCCAGTCCTCACCACGTGGATGTGGATTGCCCATGAAGACCCTTGATAACATCTTTTTTCTTTCCCTGTTTTCCTTCCTTTTAACTTACCATTGCCTTAATCCTTTTATATTTTACTTTCTCTTCTGATTTTATTTTTCTTTTTTTTCTCTCACCTCTTTCTCATCTTCCCATCTTATGATAAGTTAGGACTTTCTCCTTCTTTTTTTTAATCCTATGGTTACCGTGAGTGTGTTTATCACTTAACTAAAAATATCCAGCCGTTGGGGAACTAGCACTCATTTTCACTTCCCTTCTTATCTCATGAACACAATATGAACAGGTGGATTTTCACCTGTATCAAAACTATACAGAATACACATCTCCAGCTGGGATTTCAAATAAGTTTATCAAGAAGGAGTCCACAATATTTGTACCTGTTAAAATATTTTTGTGAGACCAGCAGGATGTAAGAATAAGCTCTGTTAAAAAGTTTCTGAAAGTTACTTCACCTAGTAGACACCTTTCTGAGATAGGAGGGAGGCATGTTAGCTGTACAATTTTACTTTCCAATCTAGAATTGGCCACAGTATAATAAAATGGAGTTTTTGTTTATTAACAGAGATATATTCTCAGGTATGTTTCTTTGACCATAAGAAAATATGTTAATGTAATTATCAAATAGAATGTCAGGAAGTAATCAGAACATATTTATCAGAAAATATTTAAGTGCCATCTGCAAGTCAGGATCTTGGTGGATTAGACACAGATCAACCCATCAAGGACATTCTGGTGATATAGGAAATGACAAAATGATGGTAATGGTGATAACAATGATAAAATGAAAATGAAGCATTAAGGCCAAATAATTAGATGTGCCAGTTGAGTGATTTCTGAACCTGGGTTGATCATAAGAAATCACTAACCACATATATATTTTTAAATAAAGACTCATGGGTCTTACTCCAGATATACTGAATCAGAACCTTTGGAGTTGAAGGCATAAGAATGATACTTGCAAAAATAAAAATATTCACAGATAATTCTGATGACCAACCAGGTTGGAGAATTACTGTTGGGAAAAATAAGCTCTGGGCCTTCAGGGGAAAAAAAATATAGCTTTAGGCCGACATGACCATGAAGGAGGAAATATTTGGCGAGTGAAGGATTGGTAGCATTTTGGGTAAAGGGGGAGTGTTAAGAAGGGAATTCTTGGCAGGAGAAATGAAAAAGTACATATCTGAAGTTGAAAAATAAAGACCTCAGGGAGTGGTAAAGACTCTTAGATTGGCAGGAATTAATGACACCTGGTGAGAAACAGAAGATAAAGACAGAACATTAGATAAAGTCTCAATTGTGGAGGACTTTGAAGCCAGGAAAGGTAAAACATGAAGAGTTTAATTAGTAGGGCACCATTGCATTTTAGTGTGATACCAGTGCATTGAGTAGGGTGCACTATTGTGAAAACAGCATTTCAGAATGATTCATCTGTAGGAGAGGAGATTGGAGAAGAACTGATATTGGAATCAGAGTCCAAATAATAGTAAAATTCCTAGGTCATAGTAGCAAAAATCTAACTTGCATTTCTGTATGAGACAATAACTAATTTTAATTGACACTTCCATGATCTTTGCATATGATACCTTAAATTATGGTGATATGTATTGATTTTTGATGATTTGCTCCTGAAAATATAATCAAACCAAACATGAAAGTGCCATGCATCAAATATACTAAGAGAAGGGGTCTTGTGTGCTCAATTCACATTTCTTTTTTATTTTTGAGAGATCTAGATTACCAAAATTCCAATAAAGTCTCTTTGGTACACTGTGACCCTGGGGAATAGAGAGAGATAGGTTACCACTTATTTTGGAAATTAGAACTATCCGAAAGATTGTTAGTGGAGACATCTTTCCACAGGCCCGTCAGGGGTTACTCACACAGTGTTTCTCTGCAGGACTGGGGCAGCAGCGCTGGAGATCTCTGCCCTAAATAACTAAATATTTAGGGCAGATATCCCGAGATGCTGTGTGAGGGCTAGTCCTGTTAAACAAGTAACTGCTTGCCAAAATGTCAGCAGCGTCCTACTGAGGAGCGCTTAGCGATAAAGTGGTTTTAGTGTGGGCTTCGAGTGAAGCGATCCGAGTATTATCTTCGAGGTATACTGTAATTTCCTGTGTGACCTTGGGCATCTGACTTACCCTCTGTGAGCTTCAGTAATTTCTTTTTGTTAAAGGAGCAAAAACAATACCTGTCCGCAGAGGTCTTAGGAGGATCAAACAAGGTCATGGCTGCCAATGGTTTAGCACAGTTCCTGGGACAAAGTAAGTAGCCAAGAAAAATGTTCAGTGTTAGTGGCTGTTGAATGGCTGTGAAGTCCCTAAACTGAACTCGAATCCTCTTCTGACCCTTCAGATTTCTTCCAGGATAATTCTGTTTTCGACAGCACACTAGATGTAAAGATGGGGCTTATGAGACAATTATTATCAGTGTTCATTCCTGCGCTAGACAGAACACACTCACCCCAACATTTTTCACTAAACTCATGCCTCTAGGAAGTCCTAGGAATCAAACTTCTGTGGCCTCTTCTCTGTTGGGCCGGTACTCTACTCACCTAATTTTGTTGCCTTTGTCCTGAAAGAGTATTTGACATAGTCCACACTAAGCAAAACTCTCCTCTTACTGGTATTTCTGCCCCAATCTCCTTCTGTTCTATCCTGAGAAACTCAGCTTGTTCCTGTGGATACCTAAAGTACCTTTTGTACGCGTATTCCTCCATTCATTTGTTCATTCTTCCAACCACTATTTATTGGGTCCCCACTATATGCCAGATATCATTCTAGGCAGTAAGGATACAACTTTGTAAAAGACAGACATGGTTTCTGTCCTCATCTAGCATTCAGTGAAGGAAGCAGACAATGAGCATGATGCCAAATAAATAAAAACATTAGGTAATTTTAGAGAGGCAAAATCATGGTTAAATGCAAGACAGGGTACTTTGAAGAAGAGTAACAAGATAGAAGTGGGGAGATCAGCTGCTTAGGAAGAACGCTATGAGGGGACATTTGAGCTGAGACATACAGAGCCATCTAAGTGAAGGTGGGTGGGGCAGAGAAAGTAAGGATCCTAAGTACTGAAGTTTCAAGAAACTGGGGGAAAAAACAGTACTGCCATTAAACAACAGTAAGGCGGCATTCTAAAAACGAGCAGAACCAGTGCTAAGCCAACTTTGTCATGTTCGCTAAGCTCTCTCTTCAGCATGGTCCTGCTTAACTTTCCGAGGGTGAGCACACTTCCCACGTTCTTCATTTTACCGTCAATCCCTCTATAGCACCCCAGCCCCACCAGTCTGGGGAAAGTGGGCTGCAGAGGAATGATTCTGCAGCCATGTCATTATAGCCCCCTTTCCTTCCTGAAAGAACTGATGATTTAGTAACTTCTAAACAAAGTACTTAGTAACTTTAGTAACTGAGCAAAGCCAAAATAGAGTTACAATAGAAGATGTGCATCTAATTGAGATAAGACTTACATACAATTAAAAACAACTTAAGAATGTAGTGTATAAGAAAGAAAAAGGTATATCAATACGTAATAAAAGCCCTCAAAAAACACAGATTTTAGAGTGTGGGATTAATCAGGGTAAGCTTCACAAAATATGTGTTGAAAGAGTTGGAGGATTTAGATTCACTGTGAAGATAAGAGAGAATATTCCAAAGTGGCCGTTTTAGTAATAATGTAGCATGTTTTGACCTTTCCTTTCTCACCTGGCATTTAACAGGCAACATGCTTACCAGGCAATGTGCTAAGTGCTATTCTAGTGTCTGGGCAGTAGACTGGTTTGTGATATGTCTACCCAAGGTGAATTTTTTTTCTTTGTTTCAAAGCAACCATTGATAAAATAAATAATAGTTTTCTTAAAAGTGCCTCCACCCCCTTTTTTTCAGGGTACAAAATCATCTCTAAATTTTTTCTCACTTGGTTTAAACCCTCACATGATTGACTAGAAGAGAGCTGGATCAGCTGAGTTGCTCAGACATCCTTTTCTTTCTTTTTTCCAGCTCATGGAAAGAGAGTAAAAGCAGTGCTTTTCTTAGTTTCAGTGAGAGATATCCACTCAACATCACTAAAAATAACTAGACTTTCAAATGTCTTGTGTGTGGCCTGTTTTCTCTAAGGAATAGTTTCTCTGTTACTTCAAAGGGACGTTTTGAAAAAGCACCAATGAGTGACAAATGATAATGGATTGCTCTCTGAACCATGCATCCAAGCAAATAAGAAAGGCTTCAAACTTTAATTGATCAAACCTCACAGCAGTCATCTGGACATCATGCTTGCTTATAGGCTGGATGGTAAGAAAGCCCTTTCAGTGACAAAAATGTTATGCAAACTATTGGCCAATTTTGTTCCTGTTATTGGGCGCTCATTGACTGCAATCCCTTTTCATTGCTGTATTATTATGGGACTGACTGCTAAGTCAATGCACACAAGGGCAGTCAGCCAGGGGAAGAGGCCGAGTGATTGAATTTGCCTGACCCAATTCTCCTGAAGCCTTATTTACTCACTTACCTTCCTCCTTCCAGCAGAAGTGTTGTTCTACCATGTTCTTTTAGCTATTAGGACCTGAATACTTGAACTTGTGGGGTGGATTTCTTCCTTTTTGTTGCATTTTCCTCAAATCACTTCTGCTACGTTTGTGAATACATTTGTATGCAGATTTAATATCTGTGGCTTAACAAAATGCCAGGTGGTAAAATAGTCAAGGTGGATTGCAGGCAAGACAACAGAGATTATGGAACTGTGAGGTAACAGTTGGACGAAACTGCTAGAGTCTGGGTCTTAGGTACTTCGGAGTTGGAGAGGCAAGAACAAGTAAGGGGGTTATAGTCCAGTCAAATCTGAGTTGGAATCCATACACTACTGTCGAACTGTGTGATCCTGGACAAGTCAATTCACCTGTCTGAAAATTAGTTTCTTGACTAATACAGTGTACAAGATCAAGGATGTTCACTAAGTTCCGGTATATAAAGTGCCAACAAGGAGAAAGGCCTATTACCATGTGCTAATTACATGATAATACCCTGGGTCTGGACGTGGAATTTCTCTAAATGTAGGCAGAACAGAGATGATCATAATTCCTGAGATGATGATTTTCTTATGAATACATATAGCAGTATAAATCTTAGTCCACAAATTGAGCGAGCAATATCACATTTTTATTTTTCCATGGATATAACATTTCCGTTTGTTAAGAATAAGAACTACCATATTTTTTTTACTTTTAAATAAATAACCTAATGTTGAATCTCTATCTGGCAGGAATGGTAGGTAAGTTGAACTTGCGCATTCTTAACAGCCGCATCCTAAGTTTTTGCCACAGGTTCTGGGGTTTTATGCATGAGAAGCTGTTGTCCTCCTGCCTGGGTTATCTTTGTTTACAATGCTAAAACTTGCCTTTTCCCTATACCTGTGGTCCGTGTAGGTTTGCTGGGTCTGTGCATTTCTGTGTTCCACTGGGAACACAGGGCCCTTTGGTGAGGACGAGCTCTTGTGTTGGGGGATGTATGCCCCCTGCATCCGTCCTGCTGGCTGTGGTGCTGCTGTAAAGGCCCTGAGCTGTTCAGGCACTACCCCATCGCTGTCTTCAGCTTCCCTCAGCTTCCTCCAGGCTACTCTGCATCTACTAAGAAATACCCTTTCCTTCCCTTCTACCTCCTCCAAAAACCCTCAATAGCCCCCTAAAGTCTTGGATTATTTGGGAGGGGGAGTTAAGGGGGTAAGGCAAAAAAAAAAAAGAAAAAGCACAGAGGATATTTCTGCCTTCTGTTGCTATGAAACTCCTGGGAGGCAGTGAGTCCAGATGCAGTTATTTAATTTGGGGGAGAGAAAATGGGACACCAAAGAGAAAAAACCCTGATATATTTAATACTTCGAAACATGTTGGCTTTCTTTATTATTAAAATATTACATAAATCATGCACCAAAGAATGTGTCTGTGGTTAAAGTGGAAAAGGAGTTTAAGGAAAAAGAGGAGAAAGAGGAGGAAGAGCCAGAGAAGGAAGAAGAGGAGAAGGGGGAGGGGGTAGAGGGGGCGGAGTGGGAGGGGGTAGAGGGGGCGGAGTGGGAGGCGGTCGCAGACACTCTGGGGCCTGAGGATGTCGGTTCAGATGAGAGACACTGACAGGATTTGAAATATGAGACTAGCCAATGGGCTTTCAATTCCCGGCTATGGTGTAGTGTTTATGGCAGAATCTCTAAGCGTTAGAAGATCTGTTGAACTATTCACACTTGTATATTTTCATATTGCATCAAGCCAAGCGTCTCTCTTAGGTTTGGATAAGTCCCTACTACCCAAAGGCTCAGTTATCACCATTTGTTGATGGATTTTCAAAATAATACATAATTGTTTTGAATTTGAAAATATTTTGTTCTTGGTGTGGCTTAATAAACATGTACTTTCCCCTTCCCAAACACTATAAAGAAAGTTCTGTGTAGTCTAGAATTCAATTCATTATTATCATAGGGGAAAATTGAAAATTAATTATGCATGGCTAATTAAAGCAGAATGAATAAATTCTTCTAAATTCATATGATAGAAAACTAAGCAGCCATTAAAATTCACTGAGTAAAATAATAGTTAAAATAAATTTTTATATAAATTTTATATAAATAAAATGAAATTCATATATATATTTTATATATGTGTGTGTTAAAGCTGTTTTCTTATCAACTCAGTTACAAAGGATTTCCTTTCTTTTTGCTTTTTTTTATTTCTTAGTGTGCCTATAAAATATGAATTAATATTAGAAAGTGAGAAAAGCATTGCATGTTATTGTGATAAGTGCCCGATACATACTGAGGTGACTGGGTGTCTAAATCAGAGATGCCGGCCTGTGTTCATATTCCAGTTTTGTTCAATACTGGGCATGTAATCTGAGCCAGGATACTTAAACTCTTTTATCTTAAAATGTGGGATATTACTTTCCACCTTGCATTTTGAGAAACAAGGTGAAATATATAAAATGTTTGTATATAATTAACCACCTAGTAGGTCAGGAATAAACATTTGTTTTCTGTTCCTCTCTTGACCTTTATCTAGGGACAAGGTGTGTAGTACCTCTAAGCTCTTGTTTTCGTATCTATAAAATGAGGCTGCCTCCTCATAGGGAAACTCCTCAGTATCACACAGATAATAGACATAAAGAACTTATCATAATACAGGACTGAGCCCATCATAAGGGGGCGACAAGCTATTAGACCCTTCTAACTTTTCCAGCCTTTGAAAGTCTAACATTTAAATGAAAAATGGCATTGTCTGCTACTACAGAGATCACATGGGTAAAGGGACTCATGGGTTGAGGGAGCACCAAGCCAGGAGTCATGACACTGAAAAAGGACTAAATAGCATTTGAGCTTCCAGAGCTTCAGTGAGTGAACATGCTCAACATCATTACTGATTTTTTTGTAATTGCAAAGAACGTGATCTACATATTTCAAGATAGATTTTTCTCCTGAAAAGATCTATTCAATGATTTATTTTAGTCACATTTAGATTATTTTTAAGTTTTAAATAACTCAAAAGGATATTATGAGGTTTTCATTTTAATTAAAAGGAAGCATAGGTTTTTTTTTAAATGGAAAAAAGGAGTTTTCAATCTTTGTGTACGAGGGGAATAAATTGTAGAGGATGAAATACATACCTAATGAAATGTTCAGTTCTGTATATTCAGAAAATATCTGTCCAGAAAAGTATTTAAATATCATACCCAACTTTCTCATTTTATATATAAGGAAGCTGAGGCATGGGACATGTAATTGTTTTATCAAGAGTTGCGTACATGCAGCTCCAGTAGTAAGGAGCTCCCACACAGGGAAAGGTCCTTGTGAATCAGTGAAACCAAAGGGGGACGTGGGGAAGGGCAGGTTGGGAGAAAGAGGTTTTTTTGCTCTGTCTGTCCCCTTGGCAGCATGTGCTCTGTACCCCCCAAGCCCACCCCTTCGGGCAGGAACTCCATGGGCAGGTCCGTGGTGGCTTATGGGCACCAGGCCAAGTAAGTACCATGAGCAGAGGGGAGGAGAGAATGGCCATTTTCTCTCCATCCCTTGCCCAGGACCCACTGGAGGCTCTGCTGTGGTAAACATCAATTGTTACGCAAATGGACTAAGGCCAGGCAGGAAATTCTAGGTGAAAACTTCCATTTCCCCCACATATATTAACAATGCAAGAGCTAAAAACTGCACGTGCAGGATAGCATAGTTTTTATGATATACTGCATACCTCTATCTCTGTGCTTTTCTATTTCTCTCATTCATTTCATATGCCTGTGTGTGTATATGTGTGTATATATATATATATATATATATGTACGTATGTATGTGTAGTTGTATATGTGCATATGATGAGTAATTGTGTGTTCTGTATAAATTGTGTGTGTGTGTGTACAGTGTGTAAGGGGTGGGGAGAGAGAGAGAGAGATAAACTTCCCTGTGAGAGGCTATTGGTTGATACCCTAAAGTGTAATGTTCGATAATTCTCTCTAAAACTGTTTAAGCCAAGGTAGCTTTTAAGCATGTACATTTTATTCCTGGACCTGTAATTATTCCCATGTTGAGCCCCTCTAAAATAATCTCCTCCTATGTTTGACATATTTGCCTAGAGTCTGTGGTTTCTTGATGTTCAGGTCCTGGAAGTTCAGGCTCTGAATAATAAAGCAGTAGCGGCTGTGCCTGGCTTGCAGAGTTGCCAGTTGAGGAATTGTAAATTGTATTGATCACTAAATTCACCCTCTTCAAAGGCATATCAGAAAGGCCCCACTGGAGTCAGAGTTTCTGCTGTATTAGTTCAAGGGCCCTCTTGAGAGAAGAAATGTGTTTTCAGTAAGATTAAGTCCTCCCTCTCAAAGAAGAGGAAGAGTATCCGAAGCATTGCTTGAAATAGTCCGCATTCTCTCAACCAAAGACAAGATACACTAGATAGACTCGGCTCACTTTTTTTTAGGTACTGAGCCGCTGTTTGCCTTTCTCTGGGTTGCAGCTGTGGTAGCAAAACGTTAAGTCCCGGAGAGGGAGAGGGCAGAGCGGCCTGACCCGCTGGGAGGAAAGAGATTGCCTGGTTGAAAGTTGAAAGACCTGGGTGTGAATCTGCCACCTACCATTTACTAGGAGAGACTAAGGCAAGTCACTGAAACTTCATTTGTAGGTTGTTCAGAGTGAAAAGACAGGGCTTTGCAATGTAGTGTGGAAAGAGCACAAAATGGGCTTGATTCCTCCACAGGGCCTTTGCCCACCTGGTTTGATTTCCTTGGAATATTCAGTGGTTCCCAGAGTGTGCTGTTCAGAGCAGCAGCGTCAGCAGAAACTGATCTTAGGGGATTCTGTTGAGTAGACAGGTTCTCAGGTCTACTCCGGACTTATCCACTGGAAACTCTGGGAGAGGGGGCTAGCAATCTGGGTTTCAGTCATCCTTCTGGTGATTCTGTTGTGTGCGACCTAGAAGGACCACTGCCCGAGTAGCTCCAGTTTATCCCGTCCTCAGGGAAACATTCTGTGCCCTCTCCCACAGGATCCAATCCCCCATCAGAGGCCATTTGCCAGTTGCCATTTCCTGCTAACTGTGTGAGCATTGAATTGTTCCAGAGGCCAGGGCTGGGTCTCTGTTGGCTTCCCAATGTACTCGCATCCAGCAAAGTACCTGCCTTGCAGAGGACACAAAGCAACCATTTGTTATTTAGTTGAAAGTTAATGATCTTGAAAAATATATTTAACTTGCTGAGACTCATTTTACTGCTCTTTTAAACGGGCACAATAAAACATATCTTGGAAGATGGAGCAAAAGTGTTCTAAGAGATTATAAATTCATCAGTCAACAAACCTAATGTCTTTAAGTCCATATATATGTAATTTAAGTCCATATTAGAGTCCATATAATAAATAAATAAGTAGTATGAATGTACATATATTTTACATGTTAGTTTCTTACTAAAAACACTATTTTGCTGCTGATTATCTGATTTAATCTTTGCCTCCCTTATGTTTCCTTCTCAACCCTGGGGTGAGCCACCACTCTAGCATTTTATGAGGTGCCATGGTAATACAGGGTGGGCGTAGGGAGGTATCAAATTCTGTCATTTTAGGACATCAAGGGACTTTCTGAAATTCTCAGAGTCTCAACCCACACAATAACCCTTCATAATCTGGGTTTCTGTTTCTGTGACTTATTTATTTGCCAAATCTCTATCTGCAAGAGTTGTATGATCTTATCTGCCTGGGCCCAATTGTATCCACTCTGTTCTGGAGCCCTGCCTACACTCCAGTACCCTGCCAGGGCCCAAGATTCTCCCTGCTCTATCCAGAAACCTCTCTGTACCCCCATCTCTCATATCCCTCCAGCCCACAGGGATCTCTTTTTCTCACGGCAGACTAATCTTTCTTCCCTCATGTTTCTGCCTGACACCTTATAGCCATGCCCCTGGTTTGGCAAGCATATTATTTCCTAATAACAAATTCTTTCTCCATTCTGGGAGTGAAGCTTTTAGAAAAAGAGCCAAGAAAACCAGAAGGCATTTCTAAATTTTTGCCCTGCTTTCATGTTCCACCTGAGACAGGGGCTCAAGGGTTTCTCCCTGAGATGGAGAAAGATACTGTCCTCAAAATCATAGCTCTCCACAACAGGGATTCTCAAATGGATACACTTTTGACCACCAGAAGATACTCGGTAACATCCGGAGACATTTTTGATAGAAACCACTTAGGGGAAAGTTCTACTGGCTTCTAGTGAGTAGAGGTCAGGGCTGCTGGCGAACACCCTGCAAAGCACAAGACTGCCACCACGACCACAGTCACCAGGTCCCAGATTTCACTAGTGTCATGCCAAGGTGGAGAAGCACTGCTTCACAGGCAGCTACGCCCTCAGTGCTGGGAAGGGTGGCATGAAGCATGTGTTTAATAAATGACTTTTTATTTTAAATCTTGGTTTCTTTCATCCCTGATGTCTTTGCAACCTTGGAAAATGGGAGAGATTTTTAAAGTTTTATTTTGTCACTAATTTTAGCAGAGGGCAACATCCTAGCCTTCAGCCATTCCCCTACTAAGCAGATTTGCATGCCACATGCCTAAATTGTTCTTTCTGCCTTAAAAGCCATAGATTTTATTCTCTGTATTTGTTCTGATTGCACACTAATTTATTAGGCATCACTGAGTACCTATTTACTAGAGGCAAAGTGGGACTGAAGTTTGACCTTGACTTTGATGTATTTGTAGTTAAATGAGAAAGAGAAATATGCTACAAAGATACATATGATGAATTTAGCTAGAGAGCTAAGTACAGAGTGCTAAGGAACGAGAGGGGACTGTGAATATCAAATGAGTGTGTATGGGGCAAGGACACAGTGGAAATTAATGGCATAGGGAAAAGAGAGCTGATACCCAGTCAGGGTAAGTAAGAATTTTCGATGAGGAAATTAAGGGGCAGGATACATCCAGAAAGGATATGGTGGGCCCAAGACCTATAGAGGAGACATGATTGGCACAGGCAGGGCAGGCCAAATTTGTGGAGCTCAGTGCAAAATGAAATACGGGGCCTCTTGTTCAGAAGCACGAAAGGGTACTATTAAAGGTATTAAAATGCAAAACTCTTTTCCTTAATTCTGCAGTCTCTCTCTTGACCTTTCATGGTATTTTTATTTTTTATTGAAGTATAGTTCACCCAAAATATTATATTGGTTTCAGGTATACATTATAGTGATTCAACAATTATGTACAATATGAAATGCTCAACACAATAAATGTAGTTACCAGCTGTCACCATACAAAGATATGGTAATGTTATTGACTATATTCCCTATGCTGTACTTTTCTCCCTAATTTATTATTATTGGAACTAATTCATAACTGGAAGTTTGTTTCTTTATCCCTTTCACCTATTTCACCCATCCCCTAAGGCAACCGCCCATTTGTTCTCCATGTTTTTGAGTCTGTTTCTGTTTTGGTTATTTGTTCATTTGCTTCATTTTTTAGATTCCACATATAAGTGAAATCATATAATATTTCTTTTTCTCTGTCTGACCTACTTCACTAAGCATAATATCCTCTAGATCTATCTATGTTGTCACAAACGGCAAGATTTCATTCTTTTTTATGACTGAGTACTACTCTCCATCGTGTGTGTGTACCACATCTTCATTAGCTGTCTATCATGGGGCTTTTGTTAATTTGCTGTTTCTTGTTACAACAGCTGTGGCATGCCTTAGAGTTTAACAGGTAGAACTAAAGAGCAAGTAAGAGGAAATGTGTGTCTGGGATTTAAACTGCCTGGAATTGCAGAAGTAGGAACTCCAGAAGAAAGTCAGAGGATGGATATTTAAACTTATCTTCCATAAGGGAACCCAAGGTAGGAGTTTAGAGAATAGAAAAAACTGAATGAAGGAGAAGATATCAAACAGAACAAGGGAGAGAAGAAGTAGGTGCAAGGAAAAGAAAGTTTAGGACTATCTTCTGCTTGCAACATATGTATAACAACTAAGGCATTGATGAATCTGGCATTGTAAGTTTGCAACGGAAATGCAATTAAAAATCACAGTTTGAAAGTGGGACAGAATTTTAAAGCCTTATATAAAAAATTGTTATTTTCATATTCCCTTTAAGTATCTAAGGATCTGTAGGGATATTTTTATACTGTAGAAACACTAGTGGACACAGTCATCCTTTTTTAAACTTAACATTACCTATAAATATTTTCTGTCTGGTTGCATACTCTTAATCATCGTCCTTTTTTAATGGCTATTTAATAATCCACAGAATAGATGAATCCTCATTTTTCTAAGTTTTTCCTCATGGTGGATAACAGGGCTTGTTTTCTTGGCATTGCTAGATATACATAAAGTTTCAAGAAACTTTGGTTTTCACACATAAAATGTTATCGTTCTTTTTGATATTTAAGCACCCTTTTATAGGTGATTTCATTGAGAGGAAGTAAGGCAACATACCATTTTTATAGAGAAAAATAATAGAGAACTAACATTAATTACTGTTAACAAAACAAAACCATAAAACAAAGCAAACAAATAACAGAATGATTTCCAACCCTCCTAAGAACATAAGTTTAAAATACCTAGAGAGTCAACTCAGCTGTCTCAGTCTTTGAAGATGGGAGCATTAATGAAAATAAGCAATATTGTTAGAAACATTCCTAATGAAATAATATGGCCCAATGCCCTAAAGGTGTTTTAATCATCAATCTTACAGAAGAAAACATTTATAATTTTTTTTACAGAGGATTGCAAGGATTTTATATGTTTTTCTTTATCCCCTACTCCTTCTTTGTCCCTAAAGAAGTGGAAAAGATAAAATACATTACTACAGAACTTGCACTGAATTATAGTTTTAACTGGAGCTTCCATAGTTGAACATTTGATGAGGCAATTTTCTGTTTGCGTAATTAACCAGTTTAGATTTTACTAAAGCACCTTGCCATGCCCCAAAGATAATGTTTTCAGTGCGGAGAAGGGGATGTGGATTGAAAGGAATGAAAACAAATACACCAGGCCTGATGCATGAAGGAGGTAAACAGTTTAGAAAAACATCAATATTGCTTGCTTGCACAGTTATCTCTGGAACAGTATCTGGGAGTACAAGGTCATATTTAAGTGGCAATAATACATCTAAAATTGTTCATTTAATGAAAAGAAGCAGTATTACCGAGTCCAAGGTAGCTATTAAAACTTGTTTAACTACTTCAGAAGAAAATATTGAGAAGGGAAGCTTTAAAGTAAATGCCCATTCATCTAGTTCTTCATCAAATGAAAATCCTGTTTATCCAAGTTAAGATTTTTGAATTGGAATCTTATCAATGCCATAAATGTCATCAGCAGCAATTCTTTTTGAAGTACTGAGCTATTCAACATTTGAAAATTGAGGAATTGCCTTTTAATGGGGAATCCACCTCTGATTTTTATTGTAAGGATGAAATGTGTTGCTGTGTTATTCTGTGAAGAAAGTTGGTGTGTTTCTTTTTGGTTCTGGATACCTACAAAGTGGAGAAGATAAAGATTATTGCTGATTTATTTTGAGAATGGGAAATTTTAGACATGCATTCAGGAAAGGAGCAGGTATATTTCATTCTCAGAGGGCTGCTGGTAAAATTCAGAGGATTGAAAGGATTTTATGTTTGTTTGTTTTTTAATCCCCTACTCCTTCTTTGTCCTTCAAAAAAAGGAAAAGCAGTATGTGAAAGTGATGGTTCTAAATTTAGATAACGCTTAGGGTTTTCTTGCTTAATAAAAAATACTAGAAACTTTTAGGAATTATATTCATGAATAAAGACGAGATATTTCAAGCTCAGATATACTGATAAAGTTCTACCTAACTTTTGTAATCTGCCATTCTGAAGAGTAGCCATGATCCTAAGAACATTTAGATAATTGTTATTTAGATCATTATTACCACCTAAATATTTACATAATTATTATTTCATTTTTCCTTAGGGGAAAAAAAGATTGACTTGGGACAAAATATTAAATTGGACATGCAGTTTCTAGCCATCTGTCTTCTGGCAACTCCAAAGCCAGAAAATAATATATTTTTCCTCTTAGAAGAGCTGGCCCTTAGCAGATATTTATTTTCTTTTTTTCCAGCTTGACTGAGGTATAATTGACATATAACATTGTATAAGTTTAAGGTGTATAGCAAGTTGATGTGATACATACACAATGCAAAATGCTTACCACCGTAGCATTAGGGAACAACTCCATCACATCACCTGGTTACTATCTCTTATTTGTGATGTGAACATTTAAGATATATTCTCACTGCAACTTTTAAGTACATAATACAGTATTAACTGTAATCACCATGCTGTATGTCCAGTTGCCAGAACTTACTTATTTTATAAATTAAATTTATACACTTTGAGCAATATCTCCCCATTTCTCCCATTTCCAGCCCCTGGCAATCACTATTTACTTTCTATTTTTATGATTTTGGCTCTTTTAGATTCCACTTACGAGTGACATCATACATTAGTGTCTTTCTCTGAGAGCAGACTTTCTTTTCTTGTCCGTTGTAGGGAAGGGTATCCTGCTTGAAACTAATAGGCTTCTGAGGAAGCTCCCTTCTCCTAATGATAATATTAGTTGAGAAGATGACACAAACAGACATTTAGCATTGTGCAAAGAGCACTATTATTTTAGTTTAGCCTTGGTGCTTGCAGTTATTCATTTTGTGATCTTGATAATAAAACATAATTTCATTGGGATTCTAATTCCACTAAGATATTAAAAGTAGTAACTCTCCCTTGATTGAACATAACATAGAATTTTATCCTTTTATCATTATAAATGGTTATATATGATCTTTAAATTTATCTATATGTGATTCTCTGACCAAATTGTTTCTGCCATAGTCTTATTTTCTCTGAGGGAGGACATTGAACTCTGGTTGACCCCAGGTCCTGATCCAGTGTCCCCGGGACAAGGGGTCCTACCAACATCACCAGATAATCTAGAACGCCTCACCTATGAGGTCTACCAGTTCGCTTCTATTGCTAACTGATTCTGTTTCTAACAAACTGCCTCAAACCTACTGGCTTAGGAAAATAAACATTTATTTAGCTCACAATCTGTGAGTAAGTAAATTGGACTGAGATGAGCTGAAGTGTTAGTTTTGCTCACTTATGCACTTTGGTGGGTTGCTGGGTCACTGTGGGAGTGAGGATGGGTATGTGTAGAAGTGAGTCAAATAAAACGTGAGAAGTTGACCTGACCCGACCTTTGGCTACATTAGGGAGACCTCTTTAAGGGATTACTGATCAGACCGAATCCTGGTTAACACTGAAAACAAGTGGAAATGGGCTATAGGAAGTATTTTAGGCAGGGTGTACATATATGTGTGTGTGTGTGTGTGTGTGTGTGTGTGTGTGTATAAGAGGCAGCAGATCAACACACTTAGTGCAATGGAAAGATGAGGAAGGACAGCGGCTTGCTTTAAGGAGAGTGACATGGTCAAATATGAGTCATGAAAGCACTACTCAGTATTATTCACTTTCTATATAAACAGCGATTGGCCAGGCACAGTCTTAGATTTGGGGTAATTGGATTAAGAGCTTATTGTATGGCAAAAATCCTGACTAGAGATATTGGTTTCCTGGATGAAGGTAGAACAAGTAGAGATGGAGAAAAATTGTTAGATTAAAAGTGTAATTTAAAAGCAGATTCAAAAGATTTGAAAGTTGATTAGATATTAACTTAAGAATGATTTATTATCAATTTCTCAAGCATTGTTATCTTCCGTGCATTCCCATTCTTAGGTCTCCATTTCCCCTTAAGACCAGTACCATTTTTTTCTCACACATTTTTATCTTTACACACACACACACACACACACCCATATATCAGAAAATCGCACTTGAACAAAACATTTATGTCACTTCCTTTTCCCTTGTCTTCAACTCTCTCTACACACTTTGTCCAACCTACTTCTGCCACTCTCAGGTGAGTCACTGTGATAGACATGAACCTGGGACAGAAAGCAGAAGGGACCGGAGGGAGTACTACATACAGCTTCCTTTCTTTTGGGAGACTCTTTCCTTGAAGTCATTCCTTGTTGGCTTGGAGAGTCAGCTTTCCCAAATCCATGAGACACAGACAGCGGTTGAGAGGAGCGAGCAGAGATTAACTAGAAATAGGCACGAGACATTCTGGAGTGATGGCAAGATTCTAGAACTGGATTGTGATGATGATTGTACAACTCTAGAGGTCTACTAAAAATCATAGGATTTTTACAATTGCAGTGTGTGAATTTTGGGGTATGTAATCATACCTTAGCAACTGTTTAATAAATAGAGAGACTACCATAGGTTGTTACTATTTAAGTTCTAGGTATTTCCATAAACCTGATTTTAATGCTTGCCTGGAATGCTTACTTTATTTTCCATTACCTTATATACTTAGCCTAACCATGTCAGTGACTTCAAGACTATCACTTTTTTTTTTTTTAGTAGAGATTTCTATGACTAGGAAGATTTTGTCTAATAGGTATGGGGTAAACAAGAACAGCAGCATTAACAAAGAGGCATGTGTCATCTGCCTATCACGTCTCTCTTCTAGGTGTTCATTATCCAGGAATGAACAAAACAAACATCTTTGATCTAATTAAAACTGTACCATATAGAGTTTACCGGTTACTTTGTAACGTTTATACGTTATCTCTAGGAAGTTTGAATCTATCCTTCCATATATGTACATTAAAACTTATCCTCTATCTCAACATCCCTTTAAAACTACCAGAACTGAGCAGCTTTTCAGTGGTGGGGTAACCGAGTTACCCTCCACTGATTTTATTTCTAGTATTTTCCCACTCTTGGTGTGTACTTGTAGTGGGAATTTGTGTGTATTGGGGTGGAGGGGTGTTTGGGGAAAAAAGTGACAAGTTAGTCATTTTATGACCAATATTGATAGGATTTTCCCCTCTCAAAGCATCTTCAATTAGGTGGACAATAGTTACCTGTAGTGGGATTTAATAAAAATAAGGAAATCAAGAATTTTAAAATGTAACTGAAATTTTAAAAGACTGCACATTTTCCAGGTGTATTTCCTGATCAAAAATACTTTGCTACATATCTGTAAAGTTTTCCTTGTGTTTCAGACCTTGCCTGCCTACCACAGGCCATATTTTAAGGCAGGTTCAGACTTAGGAGAGAGAGATGGGTTAAGAGAGAAAATTTTCAGAAAGTTAAATCCTCAGCTAGGAAGCAGGAAAATGAAAGAGTATGCAGTTAAATTTTTTTGGAGGTTAAAGAATATAGAAAAGTTTCTCAAAAGAAGCACTACTGCCATTTGGGGTCAGATAATTTTTTTCTGAGGATCTTTGTTGTGCATTTATTGACTTGATATTGGTAACACCTCCCCCACCTATGACACCAAAAATGTCTCTAAATGTAGCTGATTGTCTTCTGAGGACAAATTCACCTCTCTTCCCTGTTCCCATCCTGCCCCAGGACCAAACTACTGGTGTACAATGGAGAGCTGTATGTAGCAGGTTATAGAGTAACCTTGTGTCCAGGTTTACCTGAGCAAGTCCTGGTTTATTTCTGTTTGTCTGAAATAATTATTGACATTGAACATTTCCCTTTCAAAACTGTCTGTGTATGTAACATAACCTGTATGAGCAGTCTAATTGGGGTATACGTCCCTTTAATCCGCCCTGTGACTTTATGGACCAGAGCAGAGGTTTTGGTAAGAAGGTGACTGGAGACCTTGGCTTTTCCATGGCCTTTCTTTTCCATCAGGACCAGGGGGAGTTGGCTTTATTAGCTCCTGGTTGGGAGTGTGGCTTTGGATTGCCCTCATTCTAAAATCGTAAACACCCCCTCTCTTTGTGTTACAAGGGCACACTTTAGGCCACACTTAGTGTCCATCCATCTGTGATGTTCCATAATATCTTACCATTTTAAGGACCAAAGACCAAATCTACTTCTGCTTACCTTACAGAATTCAGTTGGCACTAAAGATCTTCTATGGTGAAATGCCAAATCTATAAAAATGGAGCTAATTTACCATGATAGCTTCAAAGACTTAAGTATAGCAGTTCATTTATTCACTCATTCACTGACTTCATGAACATTTAATGAGCACCTTACTAAGTATCAAACATGGAACTAGGTGCTAAAGCCATAAAGATATGACATCCATTCTAGAGAATTAAGCCTCTTTCTAACAAAGGAGATAAACAGAGGAAAAAATAATCATGACGTGATATGATTATTTCCCTAATAAGGTTATACGCTCAATGCAGTTAGAGCCACGTGCAGTAAGAGCCTTCTGCAATCAGACTGTAAAGGGAACACAGATTCTACCAGAGCACAGGGAGGGAGGGATGAATCAGGTCAAGGGTTGGGCTACGGTGGTGGAGTTGTTATTAATAGACACATACACATTACACCTCCTTGCACCTTTCTTTTGCAGAACGTTGAGCTGTCCTAAGCTCCCTTTGGGGACCCCAGGAGATGTGGGATGGGTGTCTGACGCCACTTCTGGGGATCAATTAGTCAGCACTCTTGAGGACTTTGCAGTCATTAAGGGATCCAGACTTAAGATGGAAGAAAGTACGGTACCAGAGGCCATAGTCCAGACCAAAAATTAGAAAAAAGAACTGGTCTAGCAGCACACATTTTAGTCATAAGGGCAAGATGACTGAAGGTCCTGATTCCAAACGTCCACTACTAGGCACATCCATCAGCTTGGCTTCATGATTTAGAAATAAAATACAGGGTGTTGAAACCTGTTGTCCTCAAGCTTTGCTGGTTAAGAAGCCTCAGTCCGGGAGAACAGGCCCCAATCTTGTATGGGTGTTTCATCTTCCTTCATCCCTCTATTAAAGACAGAGGCTTGCCTTACTTTTTTCCTTTATGGAATTAAAACAACAGATGAATTTCCAGGGTGCTATTTCAGATCTGCTGTACTGCTCAGAGGCAGGGAAATAAAGATAAATTGGAAGAAAATAAAAGGAAGTGAGGATGTGGCCAGGGAAGCTCTGATTTGTCTTCAGTGTTAGATGTTTTGTATGTGATTTATTGGGATATAATTTTATAAGCAGAGAAAATCATTCATTAAATTAGATTGGGGGAAATGAGACTGGGGAAATGAGATTGGGGGGAAATGCAGCCATGTTTTGGAATCTGTCCATCTATACTATCTAACCCACTGCTATGTGAGTTCTTCCATCTACTCTTTGTGAGAGTGTGTAGGTTGCAAAAATTTGCTTTTCCTGGAAATACGCCATTCTTATGATTACTATTGTTTGTCATTGATGAAAAAGTTTTGTCTTCTAAATAAAGACTGTCAACACATTTATAAAATTTCAACCTTAGATTTTGCAAGAAACTCAAGTTTTCGTTTTGTAAATGAAACCCAAGTAGAGAGGCTTAAATTCACATAGGTAGTTAGTAGTAAACTTCACTCTAGAAATCAAGTGTCTCCCCATCTAGTTATATGCCCTTTGCACTGCCCGAAACTGTTTCTAGTAAGATCATTTTGGAGCCCGTAACTGTAGAATCACACTGACGGATGCATCTCCGTCGCCTGTGACTTTATTAGTTTTAGCACCAGGAGTCCCAGTTCCCAGGAAACCTCTCAGTCCCAGGGAAACCTGCACAGGTGGTCACCCTATGATACATATTTATTTCATTTCATTTCTCTCTTTCTTTCTCACCCACACATACACTTGTGGGCTAGAAACCAGCAATTTTCTTAACCTGTTTTGTGTTTTCTTTCTTGTTTCCTTACCCTGTGTTGAGAAGCGCTGACTGTGATGCTGTGATGGACCAGAGGGCCTCCTGCCTTGGGCTCATCCTTCACAGGACCCCCTTGGCTCCGCTTTGAATGTACCCCAGTCCCGGGGCTGAGGGATCTTAACTGCCAACAGGATGTGCCCACAGAGGGACATGCCCCCTTTCTAGACAACACTGCAGCTTTCTGGGGCACGCACAGGCCTCCGCACGCTGTGTGTGCACTTCCATTGTCAAGGAGGCCGCGCGCGCAGCCCTTTGCAGGAGCCTGGGAGCAGCACGTGTTAGGAACGTGAGGAAGCGAGCTGGGGCGCCTGCGTGCCGGGTACACGTCCCCTGGCGGTGCGGCTCGGGTCAAAAGAAAGGGGAGGATGAAGCCAGGACTGGAGCCAGCTCATCCGTTCCTTTCTCCCCAGTCCCTACCCTGATTTCTAGAGTTTCTGAGAACTCTAGATCTAAACTGGCCTGCCAGATTAGTATGAAGGGGCATTTGTCAAACAGGAGGCTTGAACACATTTTATTTCACAGTTGGTTAGCTTGATTTATAATTTAAAAATATTTATGCATATGGTGGTTGGGTTTGCATTTGTACTGTTGCCCCAGGCTCTGAGAATCATGTGGAAGGGCATGGCCGTTGCCGTCCCTCGGGTCACCTTTGCTCTTGATGTCACCTCTAGGTGTATTTGGAAATGTTAGCTCTCTGAGCAACCCAACAGTCAAACTTGTGATATGTGAGTACCTGTTATGCCTGCTTTTAATGTCAAGGTTTCAGGGTCCATTCGGTACTCTTCTGGACCACGACTCTATTTTCCTGACTTGTTCATAGTTCCAACAACAGCAGTCACAGGAAGATTCTGGTCTGCTGTCTGGTTATCTCCTTTCTTGAGAAAAAGATTCTTCCTAGGATGGATAGAGGTGGAGGAAATCGTCACCTTGAGGTGGACACAGCAGAATCAGTGGAGCTACATTTCTCTGGGGATAGTGATTGTTTTTTTCAACATAGTTCAAGTGCAAAGAGTATATTTTAGGTTTTATGTCACACACATAGTTTTCTCGCACACATACGCTCACTTTTCACTGTACACATGGCTGTGTCAGTAAATTACTGAGCAACTCTAAAACAGTAGCCAAATCTCATAAATTCAGGTAGGAGCTTTTAAATATCTAAGAAGTAGCAGCAGACTCTTCACTGAGCATTAATAATGTGCCAACTTTGTGCTAAATGGTTACATCCATTGTCACAGTTAATTCTTGCAACAACCCAGTGGCTGTGGGAGTACATATCTTGCCCAAGTAACATCACTAGTGTATAGCGATTTGTCCTCCGTCAAACCACCAGTTGGTTCAGACAGGACACATTGCAAACACTTCATGTGTTATGACCTGTGCTAGGTCCTTCCAGGGTGTTGGGTAAATGGACATCAAAGCGATTATTTATGGAACTCACTATCATCTACGAGGCTTGGTCACTGGAGGCAAATGAGAAGAGAGGCCTTGAACTCAACCCTTGGTGGAACACATGTCTGAGAAGACTTTCGTATGAAGTCAGAGCTGGAGCTGCGTCTCAAAGAGAAGACAGGTGTTAGCTAAGACTGGCAGAGTGAGGGCAGGTTCGTCAGGTGAAGGCAGCAGCGTATGCAGAGTCACGGAGGCACGATGCTCCTGGAATGGGTAGAGAATGGCAGTTACTTTCCTTTGGTGAGAGGGCTATGAAGAAGGGACAAATAAAGCTGAAGCATTTCAAAGAAAATAGAGAACATTAGAGAAAACATAGAGAACACCAGTGGTTTGTCTTTGTAAGTTCATAGATATATACAACATCACTTCAGCAAGAAGAAATCTTGAAATCTTACCTTTCTCTCTAATATCTTAAAGATGAAGACAT
Organism: Phataginus tricuspis; assembly: GCA_029783875.1. Lineage (NCBI taxonomy): Eukaryota > Metazoa > Chordata > Mammalia > Pholidota > Manidae > Phataginus > Phataginus tricuspis. Next base: position 71,335,782 of record JAQQAC010006904.1, on the reverse strand, counting down.
GACCCTTGGATACAGTTAAGTGACTTGCTCAGCCTGAGAGCTAAAACTTAGTATAGCACTATTCTTCTGAATCCTCCATCTCAAGGCTTAAGGCTCTAATAGTCACCTTTGGGACTATTATCTTATTTTAACTTAACTAACCTAACAAATAAATTGAAATCTAATTTAATGAATATTTTCTAATTGCAGACTGGATTTGAGTGAACATACTTTTATCGAAATGAATGTGGATAGGCTGAGATGAGGACGGTTATCTATTTGCAAAGTGATTTATTACCATTTCATTCTCAATAGTCATCTCATTTGCTGAATGTAAAATGCCATTATAATGGCAACTATTTTTTTTGCATCTAGAGAGTGTCTTTAAAAAGATGATCAAACTCTTATGTTAAAGTCAAGACCCCTCAGATTTCCCCCCCTGTGTACTCCCTTCTCTACCATTCTCTCCCCAATTCTCAGACCAATCCTAGGTCTATATGGAAGGAATTGAGTGTTGAAATTTTATACTGACATCCTAATTTAAACAGATGAGCTTTTGTCTCATTCCTCAAATGAGGACCCGCCTTCTGTTCTGATGAGTGGGCCATCAGATTATTACCTATGTCTGCCCATTCCTTTCCATCTTCTCTAATGATGTATTCAGCTCTAAACCCTGGCCTATAATTAACCTTCACTTCCTTTCTATAGGCCTTGTTGGTTCAGTGATCTTTTTGGATTTCTAAACACATATACTCACTCATAGATGAGCCCTTTCCACCTTCTGGGACATAACCAAACTCTGACATCCCGAGCTAGCATCTGCTGTTCCTCTTTTTCTCAGATAATGTTCATCTAGAGGAACAGGGGTTAATTCTGGCACTTTTCAATGAACTATCTTTGAAAATCTGTATTCTCTGTAAGAACTTAACTTCTGCTACTTGAACCTGCATTATACTGAACCAAGTAGCATTCTTCCTGTAATGTAGGACATGATAGCTCTTTGTTAAGAAGGCAGATACGGACTGATGGAGACGAAGACAGGAACAGGATGGTGTGGTGATATTTCTTCAGGAAGGAGTCACCAGCGAGTAGAGGATACAGGGAACTCACCATTGGTGAAGTGGTCAGCTGTCCGGAAAAAAATTCATCTATCCTAAGAGCACAGATGTATCACTGCTCTGGAGAAAGGTTTTGTTTGCCACATGATTTGGAAAACCTGCTAAACCCCCTTTTATTCTTAAAATTGTGTTTCTGGATATGCCCAGCTCTTGTTCTTCATAAGAAAAAGTTGTCAAGGAAAGCTAAAGCCCTCATTCTGGGAAGATGTTATAAACCACAGGAAGTATTTAAAGACCTATAATTGTCAAGAATAACAGATGGAAACAATCTAACGGAAAGGTTAGGATCAGATATTGTTTTACTTAGAAAGAGCCTCTAAGCTATTTCTAATTACAGATAAAAAAGGCAGTATATGGAAAGAGTACAAGGCTGGGAGCCCTGGGGTCCAGCTGCTTCTCCACTGTGCCTAGTTCCAGAAGGTGCCTTCAGCTAGGTCAGCCGAGGTCTCTGTCCTCACCTTGTTAAGCTAGATATTGGGGGGAATTAGCGTTTTATATTTTACAGTCCTATTCATCCTGGGAATTCTGTCTTGTTTTACAAGGGTTTATGACCATTCTCTATAAACACTATTAGTCAACAGTGAAAGTCACAGTATGAACAAAGAAAATATACCTTCAAAAAACCATGTAAGATTTGTGGGCAATAAATATCAGTATACATTTTAGATGTTACTTTTTTAATGCAAACATGTGTAATTGAATACAGTACAAACATTTTGCAGTTGATGTATAACAGTTTCCTAACTGGATGCCTATCGCCATTCTCGATCTCCTATAGGCTTTTTTCTGCACAACAGCAGGATAATCTTCCTAAAACCTAAATAAGACCATTATATGCTCTTCTTTAATACCAGCACCCATGAATCTTTCTTGCTATTAAAAAAACATCTAAGCATCTTATCATGTCCTCTATACTCATTCATGTAAACAACCCCGAGACCCACTCAGACCTCATTGCCTGAAACATGTACCGCCTCGCTAAGTTCAACTACAAGAACACTCTTTCAACCCCTCAGAAACCCCAAAGTATTCCTTGTTTAGGACTGCTGTGCATGATGTTTTTCTGTCTACAATATCTTCTCTGAGATCCTGGTGTCCCTGGTTCCCCCACATCATTCAAGTCTTAGCTCCACATCTTTGCAAAGACACCTTCTTCAACCAACCCAGCCAATGGATTGCCCATCACTGAGTCCTCTTTACCTTGATTCCCTATTTCTAGCTTATGTGAGATTTTTGACTTTATAATTACTATCTGTCTTCTCTCCTCAGAATGTGAGCCCCATGCTGGCAGAGACTTGAATTTGCTCACTAAGTTGCCTCTAGTGTTTAGAGCAGTGCTCTACATGTGGTTGTCATTCTCAGAAAATTCATTAAATGAACGGATATGTCCATGGAAGGAAATCATCCCTAACAATCCAGAACAGAACCTGTGTATCTTGTTTGTAGAAGTCATAATTAAATATCTTCTATTACCATACTACCATTAATGTAATATTATTCTATCTAGTCATATTTATGAGGCTTTTAGGTACAAAAGGGAGAACATTTGAGACACTATTTATATACTGGACATCAGAATTTGTAAGAATAGTTACAAGACACATCATTTTGCATCAGTGAAAAGGCATTGAACAAGGAAATTCCATAAATCATTGTATGTTAACATTTAAAGATCTTTCTTGCTTTTATGAAAAAATCACTGAATTTATTCCTTCTTAATTTCTCTTTTGTTCATTCATTCATTTAATAAATAAAAGATTTGGTTGCATGCTACCCTTTCCTGGTATAGTCAGTATTCACAATGGCTGATGATATGTGACAGTGTCCATTTAAAAATTTGGGATCTTCGAAGATAAGAGAAAAACATCTTCAGAGTAGATGTCATAAAGAAAAAATGATTTGATTCCAGAGAGATAAGGTAGGGAATAAATAAATACAAAACACATCCTGAGCTACTGTGATGGAATTAGAGGCGCCTCTGTATCTTGAGTGGATGTATGATTTCCCCCCAAAACAGACTTACTCGTTAGGGACTTTCTTCACTCCTCTCATAGTGGTAGCACTGCAGTTATGGAGAAACAGGAGAAAAGTCCTTCAAGGTGGAGGGACACACACGTCTACTTTACATAGTCTAAAAGTGTAAGCAGCGTACTGTCAGAGGGTTCCTGGGCCAAAGGAGCACCTGCGTCCTCACGCCTGATAGTCCTGGGCCCCCAGCACGGTGAAACACTCCTGTATCCCACAGGCTTTACGTGGGGCACGGTAAGTCTCCCGCCCACAGGATTCTAGCCCTTGCTGTCACACTAGGCTGGTCACACCTCATTTTAATTTGCAAGCATTGATTTTCCCCCAGTGTAAAAGGTGTATGTATTCAGTCCAAATAGTTGAGAACTACAAAATTCATAGAAAAGCTAATTCATATATAATTACACCACTCAGACATTAAACCATTTTGATACATGGTTTCCTAGTACTGTTATGTGAGTATGGACTTATGTGAATGAATTTATTGTACATGTATATATATATATATATATACACACACATATGTATATGTATATATACACATATCTACACACAAGCATAAATTTATGTGTATATATAGTCATATATGCAATATGTTCACAAAATATATGGACACATATACAATGTATGTGTAATTTATTGTTTATATACACATATATTTATATAAGATTATATTGTACAAACTCTGTTGTAACATGATTTATTTTTACTCATTGGATATTTTCTATGTCTATAAATATTCTTCAGCAATGTAAACTTAATGACTATTTAGTATTCCATTATGAGGATATATCACAATTTCTTTTTTGTCCACTTTTGCTTATTTCAGAAAGTATTATGAATGTGTGATGTTTAAAGAGTCCTGCTAGCATAAACAGAATAAAAGAAAGAAGTTCATTTTCATTAGAACATCAGTAGAGGGCTCATTGAGCTCATAATGACCACTTGCTTTGTCCCAGGCATTGTGCTAGAGAAGTCATGTATATTACATCATTTCATCTTCAAACATCCACCCAGAATAGTGTTATTCCCATTTGCAGTCAAGAAAACTGGATGATGTAGTCAAGAAAAAAATATATAAATATACATATACTCTTCTATAAACACAGACACATCACATATACATATTCATATACTGAACGGGAAGTTCTCCTAAATTTTGTCATTTTGCCAAAGAAGCTCAAGAAAGAGTTTTCAGTCTGTTGTAGTAATACGGTTTTGTAAGTCTCTAAAAGATTTGGAGCCACAGACTTTGAGAACTATACAGGTAGGGTACTAAATTACTTCTGACTATTTAGCCCTATTGTTTTACAAATGAAAAACTTGGATCCAGATAGTATTTTTATATCAGTTTTAGCATCTATCTATCTATGTCATAACATCATTTGTTAATTCATCGATCCATTCAAAGATCATTGAGTACCTATCATAGGCTGAACAATGTATAAAGGCCCAGACATGTGAGTAGACCAAATTTTCTAAAGCTTGTTATCCCTGAGACCAAGCTGGATTCTTTCTTAGGTACCAAGTCTGTATCAGTGTATAGTTTCTTTAACAGGGTCATTGATTATTTCCTTCCAACTTCCCCCTTATCCCATGAAAACTCTTCCTTGTCAGCAGACTCCATGGGTTATCATCCCTGTACAATAAACACTGTTACATTTCCTCCATTCTAGGAATGTGATTCTAGGGTGGGGATAGTATTCCTTCCTCTTCACTGTGTGCTAGACACTGGGTATTCAGTGTGGACCAGAGTCTCTGCCCACAGGAATCATATCCTTGGAATCCTAAACATGACTTTGATAGTTATCAGGCAAGTCAGGTTGTGAGTACTGAAATAAAGATTATATTGGTTCCTTATTGCTGTGTATCAAGTTATCCCAAAATGTAGCAGCTTACAATTACAAGCGTGTATTATCTCATGGTTTCTGTAAATCAGAAATCCAGACATGGCTTACCTAGCTGGCTCCTCAGGCTCGGGGGCTCTCACAAGCCTGCATCACATCACTGGCTGTGGCTGTAGTCAGATCTAAGGCTTAACAGAAGAAGAACCATTTCCAAGCTCACTCACCTGCTTGCGCCTTACGGGCTATAGTCAAGGGTCTCGTTTCTCTTGGATTGATAGACAAAGACATTGGTTCCTTCCCATGTTGTTCTCTTCATAAGACTAGGCAGTATCACAGTTTGCTTCCCTCAGAGTTAGGGGTCTGCCAGAAAGAATAATAGTTGGCTGGAAAGTTGGAAGGCAGAGTATTTTTTGTCACCTAATCTAGGAAGTGACATTCCATCACTTCTGCTATATTCTGTTCATTTGAAGCAAGTCACTTGGTACAGCATTTTCAAGGTGGGGGTAAGGGTTGCACCAGAGCAAAATACCAAGAAGTAGTAATCACTGGGAGCCATCTCAGAAGTTGCCTTCACAGAAATAAACCAGAGAGAAGAAATGGATTATTTAGATGGGGACTTCCAAATGTCTCCATTGAAGAAATATATTTGAACTTGACTTGGGCAAATATAACCTTAAGATGATGGGCAGTTTCATAAGAAAATAAGCAAGAAATAATGGCACCAGCATAAGTAAAGGCACAGAATTTAAGTTCTGAGACTCATTCATTCAGATGACATTACAGAGACTACCACATGCCAGAGTAAAATCTGGTAGGGCTACAGTACAGGAAATATCTGACTCTCAGCAGAAAGACCATTAACCCAGTGTTCTTACTGCTGCTAAATGATGCTACATTATTTTTCTAGACCAGTAACTATATGTCAAACTTCATTACAGAATCCTAGGACTGGAGAGTATTATAAGAAGTCATGGAGCTTATCTGAGTTTATGGAAAAGGAATAGACTTCACTATCTGAAACACCTGAATTGCACTTGGGCCACTTATCAACCCTTTGCCCAAGTCATTTAACCTTGCTAAATACAAGTGTCTGTTGCTATAAAATGGAGTAATTATAATTATATCAAATTGCCTTTGGAAGGATTAAAGGAGATAACATTTGTGAAAACACATAGCTCAATGCCTAGTATATAAAAGACATTCAGTAAGCTTTTCCTGGCTTCCTTTGCTTTTCTTCTGTACTTCTTTGCCTCTTTTTTCCCATATCCATTTAGAAATTCTCCCAAGTTATTACAAAGTAAAATGATTACCAGGTTTTTTAAAAGCCTGATAGCTATGTCTACATTATTGAAAAGCTTTGACATCTTTGCTATCTTCGAAGCAAAGGTTTAAGGACTTCAAAATTAGGACAAAATTAACTCCATTTTAATCCTATTATATTTAGTTAATATATTACACACAATACACACTCAATAGATGCTTCTTTAATTGAGTTATTTTTCACCTTGTAGTCAGAAGTACCATAAATCCTCTGAAGGTAAAACTAAATACCACTAATTTTACAGAAATCTAGAGAACTATAATAAGTGCTAAGCAAACAGATGGTTAGTTTAAATGGCTTAAGAATCTGTGTTTTTATCTTAAGAAAGACGTTTAAATACCTGGACTAATTATAGATACTGCACTGCCTGACACATTGTAATTTATGCTTCTATTTTGATTTCTTCCTTATTCAAAGAAATTAGGTTCCTTTGCATGAGGTGTTCCATGCATCTGAGACTGTTATGAAAACTAAGGCTAAGCTTAATTCCAATATTTAAAAATTCTTTTGGCAATAATGCTAGCTTTAACTTGCACCTTCATTAGGGGGGGAAAATGATATTGTGCTTGAGCTTATTAGCAATGAAAGAGAGAAAACAAGATATACCAAGAAATAGATTCAACTCTCCTTGGCTAGTCCCAGTACTGAACAAAGAACACAGCTTCCTACTTAATATACTTGATATATGACTTGTTGAAAGTTAAATAAAGGAATCTTTTGTAGTCCTAGGTCAATCAAAGTTCTGAAATAAGTCTATAATTTGTTATAGGTTGCATCGCCCTCTTCCATTATTCAAATGTGAAGATTATGTGACATCACCTACCTAATCATTACAGATCTTATTTGATTTCTCTCTTAACCTGATGCATACAGTAAAAACAGTACTTAAGTTAATGAACATTAAAAAGTTTCTATTCTTTGGGAGAGACCCTAAAATTCCTTACAGTTCTTCTGAAGAGCTAACACAAATAATGTGATGCATGCAGAGAATTACTTACATAATGAGAAAACCCATTTGAATATCCAGCATGCAGGTATCAAATGTGGCTGTGTTCTACCTAATATCACTTCCAAAGTTTTCCCAGTGAAGTGGTCAAAAAAATATTTGGAGGGAAAAATGTGGTATAAATGAAGATCAAAAAGGCAGCTAGTTTCTGAAGAGAAATATGCATAGAAGAAACATGTATTTTTAAAGGAAATATGAAATCTTAGTAAAATAAACCAAGAATCTTCATAAAAGTTTCTATGATATGAGTCTGAAGATATTTGAAGTGTCATTGGTCATATCTAACATATTTAGTGTTTCCTGAATAACTAGACAATCCACAGATGCCCAATTTATAGATTATTTTCTTCTTTCATTATAGTCAAATAAATAAATTAAATTAATCAAGTCAATGAAATAAAAACAAGTGCTTTCCATGCAAACAAGACTTTCATGGGTCTTGAGAAATGTTTTGCTCTTTAAGCAGGTGTATCTGTTTTGGAAATCCAAGAAATTGATGCCACGATAAAATCAGATTCATATTGGGAAGCACCTGCGAAGGAGAATGGGGAAAGGGGGAACGCAGAGGCAAGGGGGACCTCAGACCCCAGAGTGGGTCTGTCATCTGCAGAAGGAGCAAGAAGGAAGGGGGTTTGAGTAGGAACAGTTATTGGGAAGCTCCAGAAGAAACGTTCCTCATGAATGAGAAGCACATTGGGGAATAAAGGAAGGACCCCACTCCAGTACCCTTTCCCTGCTCAGCCACTGACCGAGAGCAGTCTTAGAAGAAGCCCTGCAATTAAGGGAAATCTGCAGTGGATCCTGAAATTGAGGCCCTGGAGGCTGTCAACTAACTGCTGATTAATCGCCGTTTTTGTGAAGGAAGATCTGAGTGGCACCTGCTGAGACAGTCATGGTTTACCCCTTGTGTGGTGCTACCTGCACTTTCGGGGAGCAACTCTTCCATGACTGCCGTGGACTTCTCCTCCTGAGATGATAGTTCGAAGGGGGAAAAAAGTAGAATATATGGTTCATTGCAGTTAGAGTCTCAAGGCAGCAAGTGATACTATTATTTCCCTCCTCATTATGCATTTAAATTCTTTTCCTTCTCAGTAAGTCTTGCTGACTTATCAGGTGGTGTGACTCAAACCCTTATTCCTGAGTGCTCTGAACTCCTGGAAATTATATTCATCTCAGACCGTATTGGTTGCCTGTGTTGATTCATAGTTAAAAGTTAGGCACAAAATAACCAGAGGCACCCAGTGGATGTCTTGATTTCCACGCATTTCCCGCCATGCCTGTGTTGTTCCGCAGGAGCCCTTCCTCTGCCAACCAGGGCCAGCTACCCCTGCCCAAACGGTGGCTTGTTTTCTTGCTACAGAATAAGTCCCAGTGCCTTGGAAACAGCTTAACAGGAACTTGCTTTGGCCCACGGGAAGAATATTCTCTCTCTGGGACCATAACTTCTAATCCAGGAGAGCCTAGCATTGAGAGGATGGGAAATGCAAACCCCAAGTCCCCAGTAGCTCACGGGGAGTAACGAGAAATGGGGCCACAGAATCATTCAGTTGTTACTTCCTAGGCCACACAGCACACACTTTACATTAACCTGCTTGGCAACTGGTGCAACTGCCATCAGTCCGTGGCTATTAACACGCACAGCCATGCGTCCACCTCTCCACCATGAGCTCTGACCTGCAGAGAGGCACCGGGGAGCTTAATGGCGGGGGCACCGCTCTCCCCAGTGCACTCCCAGCGGCCGGGGTGAACTGTGTGTCCTCTGGACCTTCCTGCAGAAGAAGAGAATCCTCTGGTGGGTACTCCAGACTCTGAAAATACATCCATTCCAGCCCGCTACCATAGCCTTTTCACCCATTCTCCTGTCTTGCAAGGCAGTTCAAGCACTGCTCTTCACTTAGCATGAACCTTTGTCTTTTCCAGGCTCCCTAGGCCCCTCTACCATGGATTCATGCATTATCCTAGGTCTTCATCAGGGCATTGAATCCTGTTCCCTAAAAAAATACTCTTAAGCCAACAAATTCAGTCATACATCTGGCCTCCCTCGATCGATAACCTTCAAGCCCCAATCTCAGGGGTTCTCCTGGGGCTCTTGCTGGTAAATACCGGCTGATTCCCACGGCTTCTTTGGGGTCCAGTCTCCTTTCTTAGTCATCAGGCCCAGCACGTCCCCAGCCAATTTACTGTGAAATGTGACCCCAGTGACCAGCCTGACAGACCCGGGGTGAAACAGCAGTAGCTCCTCAAAGCAGCGCCCGTTGCCTGGAGGCAGCAGACGGCTCCGCTGCTCAGCAGCTCCTGAAAGGGCAGCTCTAAACTGGAAGGGGTGGGCCGCGCCTCCAAGTTCACACCTTCCAAGGGACTCAGCAAAGGCAGATTCCCAGGATCTTCCTCCCCACATGTCCTGGGTCTGTGTTTCAGAGTTCAGGCTTTTCCAAACTAGTATCAGGACTTAGCATAACAGATTTGCCAAGTCTGAGCGTTTGTTTACCCTGGAAGCTCTGTGCCTCCAAATATTATTAAGTCATGTAGCTGTTATCAGCTGGTCTGTCGTCCGCTGCAGGAAACAAGGGCCTCTGTATAGTTAGGTGCTTCCAATGAGACCTGCTTGTCCTCATGTTTAGCCTTAACAGTTCCTTAACCCCTCAGTTTCCTTTATCCCTCTGCTTTGTGTCAATATAATAAAGTACTAATAAATAGCCCACTCTACTCTGTCTCACAGGCAAGGCCCTCTCCCTCTGTAAGGCCGCTTTCAAGGTTACCATCACTGCAGCCCTGAGGACCAGACCCTCCTCTTGCCCCGTATATCATACCGTATGAGTCCTTACTGCCTGCTGGGCAGGGAGAGATAAAGCCTCAAAACCGTATTGCACTACTGGCCATCTTAGCTTACTCTCCGGACCAGAGGTGTCAGCTCAGTCTCTCTAAGAAGCTCTGACCGAGAGGAAATGCAGTGTGCAAGATATTTATTGGTGGAAATGCCTGTGAATGCTAAAGCGGAGAGGGAGCAGGAGTGGGTGGAGAGAGCCTTCTGAAGCAGCAGCTCCTGGATACACAGAGTGCGCCTGGCCTCCATGAAAAGGCGAGCAAAGGAAGGGTGACCGAGTAGGAAGAGCCTCAGCAGAATGCTGCCCTTAGAACGGCTCAGCTGGCCAGGTGGGACGCATGGAACAAGGCGGCCCGTTCGGGGAGCTACAGGTCGAGTGGAAGGATTTGCGTCTAATGCCCACACTTGCTCAGTCCCTGGCGTGGGGCAGTCCCGGGAGAGCAAGGTCAGTGTGGAGCCTGCAGCCAGTTGGAACTTGCAGCCGCTGCAGGCAGGCTTTCCCCTGCTGAGAGGTCCGAGTGGTGTCCTTCTAGGTCGGTACATGCAGTAGAGAGAAGCACAGCTCTAGTCTAGAGTAAGATAAAAATGAGTTTCAGTCCCAGCTCCCTTTTACCAAATCTGTGACCAGCCAAGTGTTTATATATGTATGTGAGTTTGTTTCTGCACATGTAATATGAAAACTGTATTACCCTCTTCATAGTTTGTGATGATTTAATGTAAAGTATGTGAAATTATACAGCATGATGACTGGCATAAAGTCAGTTTAGAACAAAGGTCATTTGCCTCACAGGGATCACAGCCCACTCTACTCTATCTCCTTGCCTCAAAGTCCTCTTGTCTCCAGTTCATTTTAACTTATTGTACATTTTGAACTACTAGGGGTAATATTCCTGTCCGTCAAAAAAAAAATCTAAAAAAATTACAACTGCACTTTATTTTGCAACATTTATTATATCTAGTTGCTTCAAGTTGATAATTAAATAACCCTACACATTAGGGATTTAACATTTATTACAGAACATATACACTTTCCTCTGGATATTTACTCATGAAAGCTTGTTTGATATATTTACCTTTTTAGATGAAAATTTTTACTGTTTGGAAGTCACTATACCTCTACGTCTGGCAGAAGACATACAAATCAACCATGGGCCTTCTCTGGACTGCCTATGTGTGCAATATCTCCTCTCAGTTTATTGTCTAATTTCAATCTAATATATAATAACTACAGATGTTGTAAACATGTCTGCTTACTCAGGCCTGTAAAGAATCACCCTGTGTGCTCTATTGTGGAGTAACGGAGTGCGACTGTTTGTCAGTTTCAGCTCCACTAAAGATTATATGAAGAAAATCCCAACTAATGGCCACCCAACAACCAATACTCAGTTTTGATCAATACTTTATTAAATCATTTGTGTTGGGTGCTCTTGTTACCAACATAATGGTTCATCTAACCTCTTTCTTTAGGGGTCTATCAGTATATTAAAAAGCAACAAAACTATTAGCCCTCAGAACAAAGAATGAAGATAATCCATCAGTGAGCAAATAAATACAAAATAATGAGAGAATGTTCTGCAAGAAGCCTCAGGGATCACGCAGTCCAACCCCCTCATCCCACGCATACGGAGGTAGGTCATGTCACCTATCAGAGGCGACTCAGGCAGGCGGCAGCAGACCTGGACCCACAGCCAGATCCTCAAACCGTGCGCACATACGCGTTCCCCTCTATGCGTCGGCTTTGTCTAGCATTGTGTTAAGCCACCAGGGAACTACAGAAGAAATACAAACCCTTTTCCTCATTTTCCCAACTTTTATCAATATCACTTTTTGTGAAAATAGTTCTTAATGGACAAAAATCATCTAAATATGCTAATGTATTCATAAAGAAAAGAAAAAGAAACAGCAATGAATATTTACCACTCTTTCATTCCTTGGAAATAATTTTATAAACCTAATTTCATTTTATCCTTAAAGTAAACCTGTGAAGTGGTATGTTTAATTTTCCCCCTTAACTGGTAAGATAAACTGAGGCTCACAGGATTAAGTAGCTTATATAAGGGGATCGAGTTTGTAAATACAGATCATCTATAACTTCAAAACCCTCACTCCATTACCACTTCTAAAACAGAAATCTGCCTGATGAACATTGATTCAGGCTAGAATAATCATCCTTGAACTTCCAAAATGAAAGGTGTCCTATATAATCACATAGTTATTAAATGGTGGTGCTCGAGTTCAAACTCAGTTCTTCTGACTCCAAAGCTCTTTTGCTTGTCTCAAAATAACCCCTCTTCCTAAGTCTCTCATAAGTAGGTAAGTTTTCCTATTGCATTTCTACTCCAAATATCATCAGATAAATGAAGGGGGAAAAGTACAGGAAAGAAAGTTAAGCTTTTATGATGGGTAGACACACCTACACCCTCACATATCACTGGTTGGTCAGGTTGATGGGTCATTCTTATTAATTCTTGGCAAGATGCAGCTCTAGGAAAGCGACGAGTGTTTAATGGATTTTGAAAGTCTTCCCTTGGGCATCGTGGGTGTGAGCGTAACAATGTCTGATACTATATGCGTGTAAATCTTGTTGTAGGACATGATACTTGCTCTATGTATCTGTTTACTCTACAATGTCATTTAGTATAGAATTGCTCTGATGATAGGATTGTCTCCTGCAGGAAAACAGTGAAAAACATCTGGAAGATGAGAGCCTTCTCAGAACTAGTTGCTTAGAATATTCCCAGAACTTAGCTCTCAGACAGGCTACGGGATTGGGAAAGGAGCCCATAACATAGACTCAACTGGGGCTGTTACTCAGCTTTTGCTTTTGCTGTAAGAAACTGTCAAGATGTTCAGTAAACAGTTCCTCCATTGAGGCAGCCATAAACTATGAAGTAAGTAATCCAGGCATAAGCACAAGATGTTTGGATGATTTTCATATATTTATTTTTGCCCCCTCCCCAGTCAGTTTTAAATTCCATGTCTGTCTAAGCTAAGAGGAATTACAGATCCACTTTAATGGGTGCTGTTGGTCAAGATTAGAGCATTAAGGGACGACAGTACACATTTGGGGGCAGGAGTGGTACCGTGATGACAGAATTAACCAAAGCGAGAGAACCAAGAAAGAGAAGACGCTTAGGGAGATAGTAGAAGTTTTCCTTGATGAACTGATTCTTCTTTCCCCCAAAACAGTTTCCTTTTAGTAAGGAGAAAAAAAAAGACCTTGAAAGTACTGAGTTTGGTTATTTTAAGGGCAGCATGTGATCAGTGCTGATATAGCCATAAAATTAGACAGTCTAAATGAAGCCAACACACTTTTCCGAATTACTCTGCATATTGAAACCTTTACACCTGCAATGATTGGACAGAGGATAAGGACCTGCCCAATCATCTAGTCTCCGAAGCAGTAAATTAAAAGGCTTGGGTGTTTTAAGAATTTGTTATTGAATCAAATATGAATTTGTATTCATTCAGTACATTCATTTTAATTCTGATGCCTAATAAGTTGTGTGCTTCGCATTTAGCATTCTATTCTGGTTGGATCTTTAAACTTGTTTTTTCTGAGCAATAATTGAAGTGCTAAACAATTATAGTAGTTGCTGTTCTAAGTCAGATCTTTTCATAAGTAATTCAAATGTACGAAGTGAATTATTTTTACACTGGGATAGGATTAATCTTGGTGGTATCCTAAAGTATTCTGTGGGTTTAATTATAATTAATCTGGATAAATTTTAACTTTAGAAATGCTAATTTAACTCACCAGCTCTCCTGGCTCATTAATCTTTTCAGTAGTGCCACTTAGGACAAAATGGCTCATCAAACAATAGTGATTCAATCATAAATATGTGGAAGTAGAATAGAAGCAACATTGAAGGCTCATAGGATTCAGAACATTTTTCACTTCTCAGCATTCTTCATCTTTAACAACATCATTTATTGTTAGAGATGTTCCCACTTCATTAAAATATAATTATCCATTAATGTGACTTTTATTGTTCTCATATACATGCACATACATGCACATGGGTGTGCAAATATGCAGGCACATGAACTTACACACACACACACACACACACACACACACACCCCTACATAGATTACAAAAATGTCAGAGACCCTCACTTTCCCCATCTTGAGAATGGACATAATGCCTGCACTGCTTATTTTAAAAAAATGCTTGAGATAGATAATTCTTGAAATGATAAAGCATAGTAATAATAGAAGCTGGTATAATTATTGTCATTGTTAGGAACTGTCTTGATGCCCAATCCCCTACATAAGTTTTCCAGTTCAAAGACACTGTTTGCATATAATAATTCGGTGTGCTAGATGGTATGTTTGTGTACTTTACACACAGTATGCAAAATCTCCACTATAAACCTTCAAGGTGGCTGGCATTCCTTGCAGTTTGCACATGAGGAATTCAGACACCAAACCACCTGCTTACAGTTGATTACGTGGCCGAGCTCTGGTTCATGATCAGCGCTGCCCTAAGTCCCTGTTCTTTCTGCTGTACTTCCCTGCTTTATTCTTTTGCTTTCATTTCAGTCTAACTTCTATTCTTGCAGTTGGTTCTTATGCAATAAAAAATGACTTAAGAATAATACACAATTTGTATTATGGAGTCAGAACTAAAAATAGCCACAATTTTATTTCAATCTTAATATGTACTAATGACATTACATAATGACATCAGTTAACTCTCAGATTAGCACATGGTCCTTCATACTGTCATTCTGTTTTTTATTTTCTTCTATTTCACTTCATTTTATGGATGGCAAAATTGGGATTCGGGGAAATTAGTCATTTGTGATGCTTCAGATTATACATACAGCTAATAAGATGTGGCATACAAAGGCTTCTAACCTGATCAGTTTGACTTCAAAGCTCTTTTAATCATCTTATTATGCAAAAATGTTTCATGAAAGTGAAATATGTCCTGCAATTGTTAGGATTATTACAGTATTATTTGATTTTGATCATTCACCTATTGTAAATTAACCATCAGCTTTAACTGTGGAAGTTGATATCACCTCCTTTGTGTGAATTATTTTATTCTGAATTTTGTTTGGCTGTGGTCACACTGCCAGCTCTTTATGGCAGAATGTTACAGCCCCAGTGAGTGCCAGAACTGCTTGGTAGCTCATCCACAAAGCCTGGCTACGTAGAGAGGGGATGATTTACAATCGGCAGCCAGCGCAGGAACCGGATGATCTGTGGGCTGCAGAGTCTATTGAGACATGTACAAAACCCACTTTCACACACAATTTATGTCATTTGGGGTAAACAACTGATAATGTTTCTGAGGGTATGGACCAGCCTTTTCGACCCATGAATGATAACGTCTCAGAATTTATTCCTATAGCCCCTCTTTCCCTTTCAATATATTCTCCCTAGTTTTTTAGGCTTGCTAAGGGAAATATCTCTGACTTCAAATTTATCATAACAAACAGAAGTTGGTAGGAAGGCTAGAGCCATCTGCTTCCGATAATTTAAATGTTCTGTTTAGGTCCCCTATAGGATATATGCATCAGAAAAGCATGGTATATTACTTATATGAAAGAACATTATTTCTTGCTGTAAGTAAAATATGCCAGTCTTGGAACTTGCCTCCTTTGTTAGGTCTCTGCTTTACTGTTTTCTTTAACAGTATGGGGATTAGGCAAGTCAAGGAGACAAATGAAATTTCTATCTGGGAAATGGGGAGAGAAGGGCTAAAGAGAAAAAGAAGAATTTTTAATCTTAGTTTTTAATTGGATCAAAGTGAGGATTGTACCCATCTTTGTTCTTAAACAATTTATATAAAAAAAGAATATTTTAAATAAGTGCATTTCAAGATCTAGACCTTCAAAATCTGATTCTGATCATTGCCTTCCTTCCCTGAGGATTTGCATTTAATTGCCACATCCCGGTGAAATATCACTACTTGCCTCCCTCAGTTTTCCATACAAGAGGCCAATGCCGTTGGAATTTTGCAAGGAAATCTTCTAAAAGCTCTGTGAGCCTTCCTCAGAAATGTCTGCATCTGAGTGCTAGTAAGAAAGGTTCATAAAGAGTGCATCCATGCAAACTGGAGGAATACATGTTCTTTTGGTCCAGAATAAGAATTGCAAAAACACCGTGCTTGAACTGGGACCTGTAATCCCTGAAAATATAAGAACATTGCAGAGAGCAGTTTTACCCCAAATACACATCTTGCCACTGACGTAGAATTAGATGAACAGGTTTAAAACAACAATACAACACTAACATTTTCTTATTGGCAAGCTGGCAATTCCTCTCTCCCCTTACAGGAGATAGCCACCTTCCCGGATTTCAATGTAGATGATTTAATGAATTCGGGATGGGCAAAGGTGGACTGTGATCGTCTACTGCTATTTTTTTCCTGTTTTTTATTTCTTCCTTTTCATTTTTATTTGCAATGTTGACTCTCCTCATGGCTGCACTGTGTCGATCTCCCCATCCTCTGGAATGACACAATCGCTACTCCCAAAACAACCTCGGGCTGCGTTCGGCTCTTTCAATCTTTTCTACTCTCCCCCCACCCCGACTTGAGTTAGGCTCCCCCCTTAACCTTTGTCTCTCCATTGTTTTCCTATATCCCCTGATTGGCTCTTCCATTCACAGGGGCCCCCAGGTCGTACACCTGCACTGTTGTACTATTACATTAAGTGTGTGTGTGTGATTGAGAAGGGAGGGGATAGAAATTGATTATTTTATGTAAAACAAAAGAAATATGTATTCACTTTAGAAAATTTGGAAAAGACTAAAATATATGTTGAAAAACTATCCTACTCTCCCCTCCCAGAGTTAACCTTTGTTGCCTTATTTGTAGACTTTAGTCTCAAAATGTCTGGTTGAAGTCTCACCAATTTGGTGCAGATATTTATATAGGTTTGAGTTTAAATGTATGTTATATTCAATGGTGTGTTTGTAAAACAGCCAGCTCTAGGGGGACAAAACATATAACCTTGCTGACCTAGAGGATGTATAACACACAATTTAGTACTAGTAAAATAAAATATTCTTTATTGTAAACAGAGCCAATGGATGTTGCAGAATGCTTTTGTTGATTTTTACTGAAATTTTGCCTCTATAGCCAGCTATGGTTGCAAATGACAAGTGAGTATATTTCTGATATGAATGTTGATTGATATTTTCATTTGCATATTAATGTGTAAGCCAGAAATGAAACAACAAAGACAAACTGAAGCTTCATTAGTTTGTAAATGAAGAAAGCAACTTTGTTGAACTGGATAATAGTGTTTAAATACTGGGAGGGTACTTCTCAGTTTGTTGTCCTAGCCCCAATGTAAAGTCTACAGACATAAGATACTTAGGTTTACTCTGTATTATTAATAATTTCTCCATCACTTTTTAACTTTAGACCATGAATTCTCAAAGGGGATGATATGGCCCCAGGGAGGAAAAGACTCTCTTGAGATGGGGGAAAAAATGTTACTCTTTTTATGTATAGAACATAGATGTGCATGCAGTACATAAACAGCAATATATCTGGTTTAAATATTTCATGTGGGAGACAATTAGGAAAAAATATCTAAAAGGGCTCCTTAGAGGGAGTGATAATAATAAAACAGAAAAAGCTGAGATACACTTGTTTAGACAATCAAAACAAGAAATAAAGCCGTGATTTGTAGTGTTTGCTGGTTTCTGTGGCATAAATCCTCCCATCATGGCTAACTGCAAGCTGCGGATGTGACATCAGTGAACATGGAGTTGGGAAGATAGGCACCGTAGCATTATGAAATATTACCACCATGCAAGCCTAACAGATGTAAAGAACAGCAACAGCATTGGGAATAGTACACATATTACAAAAGTTAGTAAGAATGAGTTTTGGTTACTTCAGTATAAATTATTGAAGTGCATTTTTATGTAATTTTATTTTTGTTAAAGGCTTTATTTAAACAACCAGCTCACACAATTCCTCAAAATTTAACCATTGCCTTTCATGAGCATTTTTGAAATGGCTCCTGCACACCAGTACGTGGTAAATGCGAAATTCATTTTGGGGGCTGCCTCGTAGGCATGTGAAGGAGTAGCTTTCCTTCAGTTCTGTTGAAAAGATGTCTAGAGAAGGCCCTGCTGTTTCTTTAATTGGCTGCTAAAATGAATATTTTGTCCACATCTTTGATTTTAAAAAAGTTACTATGCACTTCTAAAGTTAGATTTATGGGTCAACAGGTGTGAATCCATTTTAGGGGATTCTTGTTATTGATAACCTATTATTAAATAATTTCCAGTAAAGTTGTATCAAATTATACTCTCCCTAGTAGGGTAGGGGATTCCTATTTCACTGCATAGTATACTTTTTCAAAAATATATCATCACAAGAGAATTATGATATCTTATTATTGAATGAGTAGCAAATATAAGGGTGAAATATCATGCCATTTGGAGAAGATTTTGTACCAAACAACAAAACCGCATGGAAGATCATGAAAATGATAGTTCCAATGTTTAAGGGTTAGCTCAAAGGTTCCTGAAATGTGTTACATTTGAAGTATTTAAGTCCTTTGGATCAATGAGATGACTTTTTTATAAATCACTAGATCCATTCCAAATAGTTTTGCACAGTATTCTCTCAGTCAGCATACAAAGTATTATACTTAGAACAGTTTTACAAGCACTATAGTTTCTATGATAGTGATGATAGTGAAAAAGATACCATCAGAGTCTGTTTCAGTTAAAAATTGTGATTGTGTCATTTTAAGAATCTAGAGAGAGATTAACAGTTCTCCTGGATGTGAGTTTACATAAAATAGCATTTGAATATAAAGACTTTTTAACATACTCTTCTAAAAAGTTATTGATACATTTGCATTGCTGCCAAGCATTTTTACATGCAGATATATGCATTAAAAAAACTTCATCAAAATATGACATAAAATTTTATTTCCATTTATTTTTATATTTCAAGACTATAGTGATTACTAAGTCTCAGGAGCTTTGTTGAGACTGGTACATTGAGACTTAGATGAAGAATATAGCCTTTAATTAAAGGCATGATAATATAGATATTAATCTGTTCTTTTTAGAATTATAAAGGGCATATATTATATAAACTGTTGTTTTCACATTAACATCAATATACCTTTGGACCCATCATCATAATTAGAAAACATTATTGATGATTATTGACTTAAAACAAAGAAATAGCCATCTTGTACCAAGATGGATGTTCTGTAATAATGTCACTCTTTCTGAGCAAGGCGGCTGTGGAGAGATCTGTGAAGCAGGTCTCGTGTCCAGTGGCATCTGAAACACTTATGTACGCTGGGTATCTGTGCCCTTATGGACCCGACCACTGAGAAGGCTCTGGAAGGACACCCCACACTGAATGGGATCCTTAGTGACATGTCTCTTCCACAGCTCAAGATTCCATCAAGACTTTATCTTGGGTTCTATTTCCATTGAGCTTTGGAGTTGACACGATTTGCAGCAGAGAGCCTGGGCTTAGGCTTGGAAAGCAACTGAGTTCAAATTCCATGTCTTTACTGGCAGACAGTATGTCATTAAGCAGGTCCCTTAAATTCTCTCAATTTCATCCTCCTCAAAGAGATTGCTTAGAGACACATTCACCCATTCTCCAATTTATTCTGAGCTTGTATTAGGATTCTGAAGAGGATCATATGATATGAATTATTTTTCATAAATTTTATATTTTAGAGGAGCTTTAGGTTCATAGCAAAATTGAACAGAATCTGCAGCAGCTCCCATATGCCCCCCTGCACCCCCAAAGGTGTAGCCTCCCCCATTATCAATATCCCCCACAGAGTGATGCATTTATAATTTATGTACCTACTTTGACCCATCATCACCCAGAATCTAGTTTACATGAGGGTTCACTCTTGGTGGTGTACATGCTGTGGATTTGGGCAAAATTGTAATGACATGTATGCCCCATTATACTATCATACTGCCTTAAAAAGTCCCCTGTACTCCAGCTATCCATCCCTCTGCCTCAAAACCCTACCAACCACTGATCCTTTTACTGTCTGCATAGTTTTAACTTTTCCAGAATGTCATATAGTCAGAGTCAAAGAGTATGTAGCCTTTTCAGGTTTACTTCTTTTGCTTAATAATATGTACATATAAGTTTCCTCTGTATCTTTTCATATCTTGACACCTCATTCCTTTTAGTGATAAATAAGAGTCTATTGTCTTGGTGTACCAAATTTTATTTATGCATCCACCTACTGGGGGGCATCTTGGTTGCTTCCATGTTTAAGGAATTATGAATACACCTGCTATAAATATCCATGTGCAAGTTTTTCTGTAGTCACAATGTTCAGCTCTTTTGGATATATGCCAAGAATTGCAATTGCTGGATCATATAATAAAGGTATATTTAGTTCTTAAAGGAACCACCAAGTTGTATTCCAAAGTGACTGTACCATTTTGAATTCCCATTAGCAATGAATTAGGGTCCCTGTTGCTCTACATTCTTGCTACCGTTTGGTGGTGTCAGTGTTCTGGATTCTGGCGACTCTAATACACGTATAGCGGTATGTCACTGTTGTTTTAATTTGTATTTCCATGATGGTGTATGATGTAGATAGAGCATCTTTCCATATGCTTATTTTCCCTCTGTATATCATGTTTGGTGATGTGTCTATCAGGTCTTGGGCTCATTTTTTTTGTGTGTTGTTTTTTCTGATTGTTAATAGTTTCTTGTATATTTTGGATAACTTTCCTTTATCAGATAAGTCTTTTGCAAATATTTGCTCCTGGTCTATGACCTGTCTTTTCAATCTCTTGAAAAAGAGTTAGTTTAAGGAATTGACTTACAAGATTATGAAGGCTGGGAAGTCCAAAATCTGCAAGGTAGGCCAGCAGGCTGGAGGCCTAGGGAAGAGTTGATGTTGCAACTCAGTCAAAGGCGATCTACTGATAGAATTCTCTCTTTCACAGTGGAAGTCGTTTCTCTCTTAAGGCCTTAAACTAACTGGATGAGACTCACCCACATTACAGAAGATAAAGTCTACCGATATAAATGTTAATCTCATTCCAACAATTACCTCCACAACAATATCCAGACCCAGTATTTCACCGTACATCTGGGTACATGGTCTAGTTATGTTGACACATGAAGTTAGCCATCACGAGTTCATTCTAATCTGAGTTAGGCACTATTCTAAGCACTGAGGTTTGATCAATTCTCAATATACACAAATATTGAATAATTACATTGTACATCTGAAATAATATGTTATATGAGGATTATACCTCAATTAAAAAAAATGAGTCCCACAATCTGTGAAGCTCATTTTCTAGCAGATAGATAGAGTTAACAAACAGTATAAATTACAAAAAAGTAAATTAAATGGTAAGTTTCAATTCAAGAATACTTATGGGAAATAGATAAGGTTGAAGCAGATTAGGGTATGGGGAGAGGACTGATGGGTGAGAAAGATAAGAAAGCAGGATGGACTAGCTGTGTGATATCTAGGGAACGAGTGTCCCAAACAAAGACTAACCTAAATGAGTTAATTCATTTAAAACCCTTGAATATATCTGGCATATAGCAGATGGTCATTAAATGTACTTCTCTTCCTAGTCTCTTAAGGATATAAAATTAACTTAGAGAATCATGGAGTGTTGGAACAGGAAGAAACCTGTGAGTTTATCTCTCTCAACCACCCATTCATTTTATAGATAAGTAAATGAAGCAGAGGGAGGGAAATGTCTTGCTCAAATTCAAAATTCTGTTTGTGCTGGAGACATGTCTTGTGTGTGTATCTCTTGATTCATGAAATCCTGTTTTAGCCATTCAAACATAGATCTTGTCAATGCAAACTCTAGAACCAAGTAATATATTTGGATTTTCATAGGGTTTGCTATGGAATGAGTTACCCCCATGCCCCCTTCCCCTGACCTCCCTCCAAATTCTTACATTGAAACTTTAATTTCCCAATGTGATGATACTTAGAGGTGGGGCCTTTGGAAGATAATTTGATGGTGAAGGTAGAGCCCTCATGAATGAAATCCGTGACCTTATAAGAGAAAACAAGATAATCTCCCTGTCAAGCAGGGTTACAGCAAGAAGGCATTTCTCTGCAAACTAGAAAAAGGGTGCTCACCAGAAACCAAATCAAGATTCAAAGGCTGAGATAGATGTCTCTAATCCTCCTTATATAGCAAATGACTGACCATTCAGAAACCCAGGACAGAAGTGAAAGTTGACTTCCTCTTGCTTTCTTTGAGTAAACGTACTTGACAGAATCCATCTGTCAGTACTCCACAACATGCGAGGGATACCTCTTTGTAAGTAAGTATTGATAGAAGCAGATTTTCTCCAACTTCAACCATAACTGGAAGCATGTTAGGCCTCTTTTAGGTCTTTCTTTTTTCTACCCCAAATTTAGTTCCCCTCAGCTGCAGGCTGTGTGGTATGAATAACCCCATGGTGTTCCCTACTATGCAGATAAATCAAGGGCGATGCTAGCGAGCGTCTGCACCAGTGGCAATCTGTGTGTCACTGCTGGGTCCCAGTGGAGTGTAAATTGTATTTGCTGTCTGAGAAGCTGGATTGACGAACGCAAACAGCATTGTTCAGGTTTATGAACATCAATTAATTTCACCCATCTGTCTCTCTGCACTTCCTGCTTCCCCACTTAGGCAAATAAGACTTGTCAATTAGTCTGTAGGCTGGCAGGACATTAAAGAGTCATTTGTTGAGATTTGTTTACAATACATAGACTTCTTGTTTCCTTTTCTCAGGAAAGATTCTTATGAGACTGACTCTGAAGTATGGAAACATAAATAACCTTTAGTTACATCGGAATTAGTCTCTGTATCCACAGCAAAGACAGAATGTTCTGAGAAGGGATGGATTTAACCTCAGTATCATAATTAAATTATCTAATTAATATTATTTAATAATGTATATTAACTAGTTTAGAGTGAATAAGCTTGTTGACCTCTCAATGTATAATTTCCACATCAGGTCCCTTGATATCTGTAACCTATTAGCTTTATAGGCTTGTCATTATTATTATTCAATTAAAGTTCTAGGTGTCTTGGGGAGACATGAGGAGAAGATAATTAGTTTTAAAACATGGACATCCCATTGTTATGATCAAATAAAGAGTATATCTATTTAATTTTGTCAATTAACATTTTCATATGACACATATTTCAATATAATGAAAGTTTATACTGATATAATTTGCTACAATTTCATTAGCATCTGTGTATTACCTAGTGAAATTATAGTCTACAATTATGTGATTCAATAGATTCAACAGCATTTAAATGCCTCTCCCCTATATATTTTCACTTTTTTTTCCATTTGATGTTTAGTTTACTTAATCCCTGGTATTTAATTTACTAGTTGATGCTAACTCCATGAAGCCATTAGGTTCCATACATTACTAGTTACAAAGTAGTGATTATCATACAGAGAAACTGGTAAGCTTATCACTTCTCCGAGAACTGGAAATACAGGTGTGTATTTCCTAAACAGAATTGACTAGCTGTTGGTTAACTCTGCTTCCAGAATGTGAAGTTAGTTAATCTTGTACATATGGCTGGACACCGATCTTTCCATAAGCTCCTTGTAAAACATTTGTTTTAGCTCCTGTGGCTAGATTCCCAGATAAGATGGCTTTCCCCTTTCCACATATAACCCAGACAATTTATCATAGGACCTGTTTTCTCTACCTGTGCATGGCAGGGGGAAAGAGGAAAGGTGGTTCACTCTGTGTGAAGTCCCTGTTGTCTCGAATCTGTTCAAGATATTGTGGTTGGTAGGAGAATAGCCAGGGTCATCTTCAAATATTTCAGACATAGTCGGTTAATCAAACTATATCCTCCCAATTATGTTTTGAACACCACACACTGTCTAGCAATAGATAATGAAGGAAGGAAAGAGTCACTTTAATTAGGACAAACATGAATTAAGAAATAGATATTCATTCAATCCACATAATGTACCAAAGGCACTTGATTTGGGGTCAGAAGTTGACTTGAGGAATCCATTCTGCCGATGGCCAGCTTTGTGACTGCAGAGGACGTTTAGCTCTCCGGGACTCAGCCCTTCTGAGTAGGGAGATACATGCACTCACACATACATACAGCTTACACTCATCATTGTTATTACGTAGAGATGTGGTAAAATGCAAATGAAACACTGACCTGAAAATGATCTGTCAATCAGGTAGTACCATAACACATGAAGTCACCCTAAATACTCCCTTCTCTGCTGGTCATGGCCCACTTGCTCTCTCAGCCTATTAGGAATACTCCTTCCCATTACAGTTCTTTGTCCTGTGTCAGCTTGCTAGGGATGCCATAACAAGCACCACAGACCTGCTGCATCAACAACAGAAGTGTCTTAAACCATAGTTTTGGAGTCCAGAAGTCTGAGATAAACCAAGGCTGATTCCTTCTGAGTGCCCGGAGGGAGAATGTGTTCCAGGCCTTTATTTGGCTTTTAGATAGCAGTCTTTGCCAGGTGTCTCTTCATGTTGTCTTCCCTCTGTGTGTCTGTCTCTGTTTCCAAATTCCTTCTTTTCATAAGGACAACAGTCTCATTGGAATGGGGCCCACACTAAAGACTTCATTTAACTGGATTACTTTGGTAAAGATCCTATCTCCAAATAAGGTCACATTCTGAGGTTCTGGGTGTTAGGATACCAACATACCTCTTTTAAAGGGACATAATTCAACACAAAACAGTCTTGAAAGAGCTACATGATCCCCTCACTTCTTCCAGGTCTTTCCTCTCTGGCTGCCTCATTTAAAAATGCCCCAGCTCCCAGGCATATGTGTGCTGTGTCTCTAATTCCCTCCCTGCTTTGATTTAGTCAATGGCACTTACTACCATTGGCATACTATTTATTTTACTGATTAACCTTGTTTATTGTCTGACTCATTCTACTTGATTAAAAGCCTTTTGGGAGAAAGACTCTTGGTTTGTTTCATTCACTCCCATCTTCCAGTCACTAGATCAGGGCCTGACACATAGTAGATGCCCAATGTATGTTTGCTGAGTGAGACGCAGAATGTGTGATGCATGGCACCTGCCCTCTGAGAACTCAAGTTTTGAACTACATTATCCTTTCTCTCAGCATTTGAGTAAGTGAAGTACCTAACATGCCTGTAAAAGTTCCATTGAACAACCTGTTACCAAAGAGTACTTTATGCCCCACATCATGTTTAAGTTCACTGTATTCTTCAGGGAAAATTCTTAGTTGGAAAAGCAGAAGCAACAGATATTTCAGGCCATTATATGTTTTATCCTTTCATAAAGCTACCATTGGGTTTTAACTTGGGAAATACCCATTTAGGTAGCCCCAGAGGCAGTGGAATGAAATGTAGAGGGCCAGCCTTCAGGTGGTGGTGAAATGACAGCAGAGCATTTCCCCGTTCACATGTATTCACTTGGGAAACTAGAGATGCTCTCAGCTCACTGCTTCTAAGCCTTGAATGCCATGCTACATTCACTTAGCAATGGGACTCATTAAAATAATTATGCTTCTCCACCTGGAATTTGGCTTCAAGATCACTTTCGGTACTTTAGCCTTTCAGTGGCATGATTTTAGAAAGAAATGAAAGGCAGGATTTTTTTTTTCAACTCTTCCCCAGAAAATAACGCTCATAAAGGTGCCAGTGACAAAATAAATCAGTTATCTAGTGCTTTCAGCTAAATATAGCTGCTGTTATTGTTGGCTGATATGCCTCTGGGGAAAAGACATTTCAGAAAGGACTAAATCCACACATAGTGTCACTGTAATAAAGCAACATTTAACAAAAAATCAACTTTAGGAACACTCTATTAAGACTGGAAGTTAATTTACAAGGAAGGCTGTGCAAAATCCATTATTTCAATGCCATCTATCTGTAACAGACCCAAGTACTGCCAAGGCTAGGTGTGAATTCAAACTATTGCTGTTTTCTGGTGCAGGCGGCGTGGTGCGCCGGAGGGAGGCCTGGGCTGTGAGCGAACGGATGCAGCTCAGCCAGTTACTGACCGTGATGTCGGTCAAGTCTCAGACCTTCCAAATGGGTTTTCTCCATCTTTAAAATGGAGTTGATAGCATTCTCTCTAGGTGGATGTGTGAAGCTTAAATTAAATTACTTGGAGAGAATTCAGTGTTGGCTCTCCTTCGCCTGTTCTGGTGATTAGTGCTATAAATCTGTCGTTTCTTTAGCCTCACCACTGTGACTCATTTTTCCATTTCAGCGCATATGCATTGCAACAATGGTTTTCTACAGGTTGGGTGACTATGAATACATTTCTTAAGTTCATTAAGGCTCAGTTTTCTCATCTGCAAAATGGGAGGTCAATAGCCATGATAATGCCAGTGGTAAGAGCTAACAACTGCGGGGTGCCTGCCATGTGTAAACCACTATGCTAAGTGTCATCAGAACGATCTGACACTGGTCCTGCAGCGATCCTACTCTACAGAGGCGACACTGCCTTCCAGAGGTCACGCAGGAAACTGCCTTCCAGAGGTCACGTAGCTTGCCAACTGTAGTACAGATGGAAGTATAAAGTAGCGTAATACATCATGGAGATGCAAGATATTATTGTTATTATCATCTGGACCATCATCCTCACGTTACCCATAATCTCCTCCATGATATCTGTGAACACAGGGTGTGTATCACAGTTTATTATTTATTTTTAGTCACTGGAATACTGCATAGATGCTTGACAAGTGCATGTAGAGAGAAATAAAGGAAGAAAAAGAAAGAAATGTTAGGAGAGCGGGAGGGAGGGAGGAAGGGAAGGAGGAAGATAGACATGCATGGGTAAAATGCACTCATGTTACTTTCTCATTTATCTGCACTAATGTTTCTTACCTGTTCACAATTTCAGGACAGCTACAATGTGGACTGTGTCCAGCCTATTGATAATCATGCGTTCAGATGGTAGGGCACCTTTTGTTAATGTGCCTCTACAGATGATTGTAACAAGACAACTTGCTCTATTCTTTAAGTGATTGACAAAATTTTCAGTACACAGTTTCAGCCACCAAATATCTTCATGAACCGTGAAATATTTTGATATAATTATGTTGACCAAGGCTCTCTACACAGAGATTTTCGACGACCATCTACAGAAAAGTACCTCTCACTTACAAGTAGAGGTACTGTTTTTCCCGTGTATCCCTGTTTACACTGAGGACCTGCTTCTGCCCACCCTGTCCCAGCCCTGGGAGTCACCCTGCTGTGAGCGTGCTTGACAGAGCAGCCTCAAACAGATTTATGTTTTGCCCAAATTGCAAAATCTTTGTTCCCTTAGCCCACACTTTCCCCTCCAACTATTAGTTTTCTAGACTTTCATCCCCCACACTATCAGGTTTTAAATATAAAAATGTTTTGGATCTTTCAGTGGATTTTCAATAAACACACACATTTGTATAAGATGGCAAATAAATGCTTGAAAATAATGGAGGAACACTTTACTTTTTCTTAATTTTTTTAATATATTCATTCAGTTATTTATTTCCACCATGTTTCCAACAAGAAATTATCTAATATATACTATTTTGTCAAGCCTTGCACTAAAAGAAATGATAGTCTAGTTGGAATAATGGGCCAGATATACAAATATAAACCTGAAAATATGGTAAGATCGTTATTACAATAGATGTATCTGTAAACACTGTGAAAATGCAGAAGACAGACTGCCTTCCTGTGCTTGGGAAACCCTGGAAGTCTTCAGAGAAGCGGCGCTATTCGAACTGGGTCTTGGAGTCTAGAAGGGAATTAAAAGGTAGGAAGAAAGGGAAGAAGCTCTCTAAGCAGGACAAATGCATGAAATGCCATTAAACACAGCATGTCCGGGGATTGGCCCAAAAGGGCACATCACAGGTATGGGAAAGAAAAGCCAGGAGAAGAGATCAGACACAGTGAACTGATGAGTGTTTGATAATTTATTTAGTTCCTGACCATGCACTAACCTGTGATAGAAAGAAAGAGAAAAGATGGAAAAAGAAAAAATAAAGGTGATCCTCCCAAATAGATTAAAAGATAGATTCACTTCACACACACAGACACATACACACTCGTACATGCACATGTGATCATATCTTAAAATTCTAATTTATCCACACCCCAGCAGGAAAACAAACACATCTAAGGAACTAACTGCCGGAGTCTCTTCTAACGCTGTTATCTGGTGGTGCTGTGGCAATAAGAGAATTTATATCCTCATTGTGGCAATGAAGGAGTTTAATTTCCCAAAGACATAGAATGTCAAGTATATTTCATTGTGAACTAAATGTCTGGAAGGTCAGAATGTGTGTTTTGGCTGAATGTGTCTGTATTTGGGAGGCGAGGGGGAGAGATGGCCATTGCTTTTCGTGCCTGGGGAGCTTTGCCATCAGCGCGCCACGAGCAGAGGGTCTGGGAAGAGTCTGTGCGCTCCGGCGTTTCCAAGCGTGTGACGTGAAAGGAGAGGAGGGAATCTTCATGATTTCGCACATTTTAGATCTCCACTTCTTCAAGCTGAACTCTTTGAGCCCGATTGTCTTCACTTCACATGACATGGATTTTTCCTCAACCCTGTTAACACACAAAGAAACACTGACTACCCAGTTATCAAAGACCTAAAGTCCCGTTCTTTTTTCTTCTGGTTGGTAGAAACAGAAGAGTAATTACGAAGGAAGGGGTAATATTGTGTCACCTACTTTAACCTAGCATGGAATATAGACATTTTTGAAACTGTCTCCCAGGAAAGATGGCATGGCAAAGTTTGCCTTGGACCCGGGCACAGACCTGAGGATAGAAGTCTACATGGTTTATTTTTTTCCATTCTCTATCATCAGTCTACATACAGATGCTGGGAGTATGTCTTTCCCCAGAAAACTCTCCTTTGACTATCGGTGATAGACCTTTTTGGAAGGTAGAAAGACATGACAATAAGTAAAGAAAGGACTCCAGAGACTTATCTTCCCACTTTTCATGGTAAATGCACCCAGGTATTTTAATATAAAAATGAGAAGCCTGCAGAAGGATCATGGCTGACAAGACTCCTTTCAAAATCACTTAACAGGAAGTCATAGCTTTGATAAAACCCAAGGTTGTGAGCCATCTTCAGACAGATGTGTCTTCCTCCCACATCCCCCTGCTGACGGCTGCCCCCACTCGGGCTGATGGAATAAAAGCATGTACTATCTTAGGAAATTCTATACTATTTTTTTCTTAAGGAAAGTAAGGACTCAAGTATACTCTTTTTTGCCATTAAACTGCCTTCTCAGGGGACTCTCTACCCTGTCCTCTTCACTCAAGCTTGGTGAATATTGGAAAGCAGTGAGAATTTATTTCAGTTTGGTGAAACGGTTTCTGAAGATCTGTGTGCACGGCAATGTCATGTGACTAGGCAAACACAAGAACTACGACACAGACAGGGACCATCAGGGAGGGTCCTGTTCGGGTGAGTGTACGGTTTGCCTTAACAGAGGCGTGCAGAAGAGCTCCCTGCAAGCACAGGACACTCCGAGCCAGAGGCTGCACACTGGCTGCCTGGGCGCTCGCAGTGTTGGCCCTCACTTTTTTTTTTTTTAAGTTTTTATGCCCTTAGTTGAGTTAGTAACACTAAAAGTCACTGGATTTTGAAACAGAAAGTAGAAACATTGTTGCCAGGAGCTGAGGGGTGGGGTAAATAGGAGGAGGTTGGTAAAAGGCTACGAACTTTCACCTGTGAAATGAATAAGGTCTGAGGACCCAGTGTATGCCCAGGAATGGCCACTGTGACTTGGCAGGTGGAAGGCACAGCTGGTGGAGAGGCCTACGGAGGCAAGATTGACGGGGAAGGAGATTGGGCAAGCTTCGTAGAGTCCTGCATGACGGGCCTAGATGTTACGTTTTACCCTGGAGGTCACAGAGTAGATTGAGAAGATATTTTGTTATCATTGTGCTGACCCTGGCATGCCAGATGTTCTGTAATGAGGGAAAATAAGGCAACACACTCCTTAAGAAGCCATTGAAAGATTCCATTTCATAGCAACTCAGACAGCTGTGTGCTAAAAATATTAAAATAAATAACATAAAATAAAAACAACAAATGTGTAAAATGTAACTACCATTTTTTATTTGGTATCGTTAATGTACAATCACTTGAACAACATTATGGTTGCTAGACCCCTATTATCAAGTCCCCCCCACATACCCCACTACAGTCACTGCCCATCAGCGTAGTAAGATGCTATAGAATCACTACGTGTCTTCTCAATAAATACTGCCTTTCCTGTGTCCCCTGCCGCTGCATTACGCGTACTAATCATAATGCCCCTTTTCCCCCCTTATCCTTCCCTTCCCACCCATCCTCCCCAGTGCCTTTCCCTTTGGTAACTGTTAGTCCATTCTTGGGTTCTGTGAGTCTGCTGCTGTTTTGTTCTATCAGGTTTTCCTTTGTTCTTATACACCACAGATGAGTGAAATCATCTGATACTTGTCTTTTTCCGCCTGGCTTATTTCACTGAGCATAATACCCTCTAGCTCCATCCATGTTCTTGCAAATGGTAGGATTTGTTTTCTTCATATGGCTGAATATTACTCCATTGTGTATATGTACCACATCTTCTTTATCCATTCATCTACTGATGGACACTTAGGTTGCTTCCATTTCTTGGCTATTGTAAATAGTGCTGCAATAAACATAGGGGTGCATCTGTCTTTTAGAAATTGGGCACCTGCATTCCAAGGAGTGGGATTCCCGGTTCAAATGGTATTTCTATTTTTAGTTTTTGAGGAACCTCCATATTGCTTTCCACAATGGTTGAAATAGCTAGGTTACATTCCCACCAGCAGTGTAGGAGGGTTCCCCTTTCTCCACATCCTCACCAGACTTTGTTGTTCTTAGTCTTTTTGATGCTGGCCAGCCTTACTGGTGTGAGGTGATATATCATTGTGGTTTTAATTTGCATTTCTCTGATGATTAGCGATGTGGAGCATCTTTTCATGTGCCTGTTGGCCATCTGAATTTCTTCTTCGGAGAAGTGTCTGTTCAGCTCCTCTGCTCATTTTTTAATTGACTAATTTGCTTTTTGTTTGTTGAGGTGCATGATCTCTTTATATATTTTAAATGTCAACCCCTTATCAGATATGTCATTTATGAATATATTCTCCCATACTGTAGGATGTCTTTTTGTTCTACTGATGGTGTCCTTTGCTGTACATAAGGTTTTTAGTTTGATATAGTTCCACTTGTTCATTTTTGCCCTTGTTTCCCTTGTCAGGGTAGATATGTTTATGAAGAAGTTGCTCATGTTTATGTCCAAGAGATTTTTGCCTATATTTTTTTCTAAGAGTTTTATGGTTTCATGACTTACATTCACGTCCTTGATCCATTCTGAGTTTACCTTTGTGTATGGGGTTAGACAGTAATCCAGTTTCATTCTCTTACATGTAGCTGTCCAGTATTGCCAACACCAGCTATTGAAGAGGCTGTCATTTCCCCATTGTATATCCATGGCTCCTTTATTGTATACTAATTGACAACATGTGCTTGGGTTTATATCTGGGGTCTCTATTCTTTTCCACTGGTCTATGGGTCTGTTCTTGTGCCAGTACCAAATTGTCTTGATTACTGTGGCTTTGTAGTAGAGCTTGAAGTCAGGGAGTGTAATTCCCCCTGCTTTCTTCTTCCTTCTCAGGATTGCTTTAGATATTTGGGGTCTCTTGTCATTTCATATGAATTTTAGAACTATTTGTTCCAGTTCATTGAAGAATGCTGTTGGTATTTTGATAGGGATTGCATTGAATCTGTAGATTGCTTTAGGCAGGATGGTCATTTTGACCATATTAATTCTTCCTAGCCAAGACTATGGGATGAATTTCCATTTATGAGTGTCCTCTTTAATTTCTCTTAAGAGTGTCCTATAGTTTTCAGGGTATAGGTCTTTCACTTCCTTGGTTAGGTTTATTCCTAGGTATTTTATTTTTTTGATATGATTATGAATTGAATTATTTTCCTGATATCTCTTTCTGCTAGTTCACCATTAGTGTATAGGAATGTAACAGATTTCTGTGTATTAATTTTGTATCCCGCAACTTTGCTTAATTCAGATATTAGTTCTAGTAGTTTTGGAGTGGATTCTTTAGGGTTTTTTATGTGCAATATCATGTCATCTGCAAATAGTGACAATTTGACTTCTTCATTACCAATCTGGATGCCTTTTATTTCTTTGTGCTGTTTGATTGCCGTGGCTAGGACTTCCAGAACTATGTTGAATTAAAGTGGATAGAGTGGGCATCCTTGTCTTGTTCCAGATCTTAAAGGAAAAGCTTTTATCTTCTCGTTGTTAAGTACAATGTTGGCTGAGGGTTTGTCATATATGGCCTTTATTATGTTGAAGTACTTGCCCTCTATACCCATTTTATTGAGAGATTTTATCATGAATGGATGTTGAATTTTGTCGAATGCTTTTTCAGCATCTATGGAGATGATCATGTGGTTTTTGTCCTTTTTGTTGATGTAGTGGATGATGTTGATAGATTTTCGAATGTTGTACCATCCTTGCATGCCTGGATGAATCCCAGCTGATCATGATGGATGATCTTTTTGATGTATTTTTTAATTTCTTTTGCTAATATTTTGTTGAGTATTTTTGCATCTATGTTCATCACGTATATTGGTCTGTAGTTTTCTTTTTTTGTGGTGTCTTTGCCTGGTTTTGGTATTAGAGTGATGTTCGCTTTGTAGAATGAGTTTGGGAGTATTCCCTCCTTTTCTACTTTTAGAAATCTTTAAGGAAGATGGCTATTAGGTGTTTCCTAAATTTTTCATAAAATTCAGTGGTGAAAACATCTGGTCCAGGGATTTTGTTCTTGGGTAGTTTTTTGATTAGCAATTCAATTTCTTTGCTGGTAATTGGTCTACTTAGATTTTCTGTTTTTTCCTGGGTCAGCCTTGGAAGGTTGTATTTTTCTAGAAAGTTGTCCATTTCTTGTAGTTTATCCAGTTTGTTACCATATAATTTCTCATAGTATTCGCTCATAATTCTTTGTATTTCTGTGGTGTCTGTAGTGACTTTTCCTTTCTCATTTCTCATGTTTATGTCTGTAGACTCTTTTTTTTTCTTGATAAGTCTGACTAGGGGTTCATCTATTTTGTTTATTTTCTCAAAGAACCAGCTCCTGCTTTCATTGATTCTTTTTATTGTTTTATTCGTCTCAATTTTATTTACTTCTGCTTTAATCTTTATTATGTCCCTCCCTCTACTGGCTTTGGGACTCATTTGTTGTTCCCTTTCTAGTTTCATTAATTGTGAGTTTAGACTGTTCATTGGGGATTTTTCTTCTTTCCTGAGGTAGGCCTGTACTGAAATGTATTTCCCTTTTATCACGGCCTTGGCTGCATCCCACAGATTTTGCAGTGTTGAATTATTGTTGTCATTTGTCTCAAAAATTTCTTGATCTCTGTTTTTATTTTGTAATTGATTCACTGATTATTTAGAAGCATGTTATTAAGCCTCCATGTGTTTGTGGGCTTTTTCGTTTCCTTTGTGTAATTTATTTCTTGTTTCATACCTTTGTGATCTGAGAAGCTGGTTGGCACAATTTCAATCTTTTGGAATTTACTGAGGTTCTTTTTGTGGCCTAGTATATGATCTATTCTTGAAAATGTTCCATGTGCACTTGAGAAGAATATGTATCCTGTTGCTTTTGGATAGAGTGTTCTGTAGATGTCCATTAGGTCCATCTGTTCTAACATGTTGTTTAGTGCCTCTGTCTCTTTATTTATTTTCTGTCTGGTTGATCTATCCTTTGGAGTGAGTTGTGTGTTGAAGTCTTCTAAAATGAATGCATTGCATTGTTTTTCTCCTTTTAATTCTGTTAGTATTTGTTTCACATATGCAGGTGATCCTGTGTTGGGTGCATAGATATTCATAATAGTTTTATCCTCTTGTTGGACTGACCCTTTTATCATTATGTAATGTCCTTCTTTGTCTCTTGTGACTTTCTTTGTTTTGAAGTCTATTTTGTCTTATACTAGTACTGCAAATCCTGCTTTTTTCTCACTACTAATTGCATGACATACCTTTTTCCATCCCTTTACTTTCAGGCTGTGTATGTCTTTGAGTTTGAGGCAGCATATAAATGGGTTTTGTTTTTTTATCCACTCAGTGACCCTATGTCTTTTGATTGGTGCATTCAGACCATTTACATGAAGATGATTATTGATAGGTATGTACTTATTGCCATTGCAATCTTTAGATTCGTGGTTATGAAAGGTTCAAGGGTAATTCCTTTACTATCTCACTGTCTAATTTAACTCACCTCGTATGCTATTACAAACACAACCTAAAGGTTCTTTTTTTCCCACCTTTTTATACCTCCTCCATTCTTTGTATGTTATGAATCACATTTTGTACTCTTTGTCTAGCCCTTGGTTTACATCTATTTAGCCATAGGAATTCTTCCATCTATAGGAGTCCCTCCAAAATCCACTGTAGAAGTGGTTTGTGGGAGGTAAATTCTCTCAGCCTTTGCTTATCCTAAAATGGTTTAATCCCTCCTTCAAATTTAAATGATAACATTGCCAGGTAGAATATTCTAGGTTCAAGGACCTTCTGCTTCATTGTGTTAAATATATCATGCCACTCCCTTCTGGCCTGTAAGGTTTCTGTTGAGAAGTCTGATAATAGCCTGATGGGTTTTCCTTTTTATGTGATCTTTTTTCTCTCTCTAGCTGCTTTTGTATGTCTGTCTTTATCCTTAATCTTTGTCATTTAATTATTATATGTCTTGATGTTGTCGTCCTTGAGTCCCTTGTGTTGGGAGATCTGTGCACCTCCATGGCCTGAGAGACTATCTCCTTCCCCAGATTGGGGAAATTTTCAGCAATTACCTCCTCAATGACACTTTCTATCCCTTTTTCTCTCTCTTCTCCTTCTGGTACCCCTATAATGCGAATATTGTTCCATTTGGATTGGTCACACTGTTCTCTCAATATTCTTTCATTCCTAGAGATCCTTTTTGCTCTCTGTGCCTCAGCTTCTTTGTATTCCTCTTCTCTAATTTCTATTCCATTTACCATCTTTTCTACTACATCTAATCTGCTTTTAAACCTCTCTGTTTTACGTTTCATTTCAGTTATGGAATTTCTTAATAATTGAATCTCTGATTTAAATTAATTCCTGAGTTCTTGTATATTTTTCTGTACCTCCATAAGCATGTTTATAATTTTTATTTTGAACCCTCTTTCAGGAATATTGGTGAGTTCAGTTTCATTTGGCCCTTTTTCTGGGGTTTGTGAGATTTTGGTCTGAAACATGTTCTTTTGACATTTTATATTTCTGTGTGGTGCCATCTAGTGCAGAGAAACTCCAGTCTCTGAAGCAGCTCAGCCCCTGGAGTGACGTTGCGGGTTGTAGGGGAGCGGAGCTGGTGCCTGGGGGGAGGCATACATACATCTGTTTCATGAATCCTGTCTGTCGTGCCTGTCTTCTATCAGAGCCAGTGGGCCAAGCACAGAGGTGTAAGCCTCTGTGCTTTGCATCTCTAGCTGTTGTAGGTGAGGGCCTCCCTCTGGCCTTACATCAGTGCAGTTACTGCCGGTTTGCAATCAGGTACCTGCAGGCCAGGAGGAAGGCCTGGCAGGCTGTGTGTCACAGTGAGGGGCCTTGGAGCTGAGCAGGCAGCCAGGGTGATGGAGCACCTGAAGCTCCCCAAAGTTCCCAACAAGCTGGGCAGAGTGCACCCAGACAACCTTGTCCAGTTGTCCCTTCTCCTGCACAGCAAGCTCCATGCAACCCCACACCTTCAGCAGCCCTCTGGCCGCTAGGAAGCCTCTCAGACCGTCTGCCTTTCCTCTGACACAGAGTGGCCGGGTGTGGATCCTGCCCTCATCAAACGGCCGGAATGTCAGTCTCCCAGGCCCTCCACCCGTCCGAGCTCCCCAACGTCCAGAGCACCACACAGTATAGGATTCTGCTCACAAAGCAGATCTCTAGGGCTAGGTGTCCAGCAGTCCCAGGCTTCCACCCCTTCCCGCTCTGTTTCTCTTCCGCTTGTGAGCTGGGGTGGGGGAAGGGCTTGGGTCCCGCCGGATTAAGGCTTCAGTACGTTACCCTGTTTCATGAGGTCTGGTCTGTTCATGAGGTCTTTATGCAGTCTGGTTCAGCCTTCTTTCTTCTTGCTGTTTTAGGGGTAATTGTATTAGTTAACTATATTTTTGTACTATTTGTTGTTTTGGGAGGAGTTCTCCGGGTGACCTCTCATGCTGCCATCTTGAATCTCCACCCCGTAACTACCATTTTATAGTTAGCCCATAACTGTATAAAATGTAATTCTCAGTTTACACCTAGTTCATAAAGATGTAAAGCAAATTTTCAAAAACTGAAGAACAAAGAGGCAATGAATATGAGAGTGGAAAATGTCAATAGTCACTTGTATTGCTGTGTGTGTGTATGTGTGTGAGAGAGAGAGAGTGAGACACAGAGAGAGAGAGAGAGTTTGAACAGCTGTGTGGGGTCTGGAGACTAGGCCTTGACCCTCACATCTAGATGGGAACCTCAGATATCCACCTAAAAGCAGACCCTCAAAGGGATGGATGAGAATAAATCTACCCACTGGCTAGAAGCTTTTATGTCTTAACCTAGACTGTCGGGGTTCTGGTGGGGTCAGGGGTGGCAGGGCTAGAGACTGAGAAAGAGAAAGGGAGAGAGATTGATTCCCCAGAGAACATACATCTTGTAAAACTCCCAAGCTAAGTAGTTATTGTAAAATGTTGTCCCAACTGTTGTTACCTCTGTTGGAAACAAATGGGGAACCTTTAGTCTGAGCATCCAAAGGCTCTCTATGATAAAAATCAGTGTAAGGTACACTCACAATCCAAAAATACCAATCATAGTAGAAGAAATGTCTTCAGACTCATAAAACAGAAGGGCCAGAGCTTTGAGAACTTTAGCTTATAGATGTTTTTGGACAGAGACTGAAGAAAAATAGTGTTTAAGAGGATTAGCATATTCTAGAAGCCAATCAAGTAATTACATGCAGAATCACAGCAATTTCCCTTTTTAATGTTCACACCTTTTTATTTTTGTAGGGGAGGGAAATGGAGAGAGTAAATTATTTGCCCACAATAATGACATTTTTAAATGCAAAAACAAAGTGTAAAATTTAAGTCTCCGACTCTAACACCACAATGTTAGTTAGGGTGGTCATGTAAAGAGATGTGGGAAGGAAGAAAGAAGAAGAAAAAGGGTGGAATCAGTGTTATCTGGTGATTCTTTGGTTATATCAGAAAAAGAAGTGTTGAATACCAGTGACCACAGAAAAACTGGGTTTGAATATTGAGGTTTAAAGCAGCTCTTTTGATGGAGGGAGGGAAGTGATGGCAGAGAAAATTGCACTGGTGATCTTCCCATCCATAGCATTCTTGGCTATTATATATTTACTCAGTATATACTAAGCAATTATCACAAGAAACATCAAGGTTAGGCAGTGTCATAGATATAGAGAGACTGAATGAGTACTGGTCTGTCATTTAAGAAATGTACAATTTAGTGAGGGGTGTAAATAGTTACCCAAGTAATGGGGGGTTAACCAGAGAGGACAGAGAATGGGCTGCAATAGAGGCTGAGAATGCAGCTATCCAGTCTTCTGTTCCAACAGAACTGGGGACTATCATGAAGAGGGGCAGCTCTAACCCAGACCATTGATCAGTTAAAAATGACACATGAGATCTGAATTTCTTAAATTGGACTTACTTATCTTTCCCAATCAGAAATTACAGAAAAGATGGCTTTTCCACCTCTTATGATAGGGCCCACATATTTAAAACAAATAGGCAAAATATCAACCCATCAGCTAAATTACTGACGTTGTGTAAAACTCGTAATTATTAGCATTTAAAAAAAAACTGGGTGCAGGATCCCTTTAGAAATGTGTTTCTAAGTAGAAACTGGTAATATCGTTCTGGATTTCCAATTCTTACCTACAGGGGCTTTGATGAGGATACTAATATCAGGAACAGTGTTGCAAAATCACAAAATACCCCTCTGGGCATGTTAATAGGGACTTCCGTTGATAATCACATGGCTTCTACTACAGTTACTTGACCATATACCTCCATTTATAGGAGACTATGGGCTTTATTATAGAAGAGAAATTCTTTGGGAGGACAAGTTCTAGGAGAAAAAAAATAGCTAAAAACTACTTTAGCCTTTTTCTACTAGGAACCCAAATAAAGAATCTCAAACCTAGGGTGCTGGATGAACAAAAATATATATACACGCACTTGGTACATATATTTTTTTTCTGAGAAGTAAGGATTCAAGTTGTCAGACTGAATTTAGAGGAATACTCTTTTCTAACCCAAATTTTGGAACTCTGTAGGAGGGGGTGTCAGGGCAGCGGAGAGCACTCATCGACTTTTATCCCCATTCAGGCCTCCCTCCAATTTATAAAATATTTGGTCAGGGTCTACAATACTCCTGACAAAGAAGGAGCTTCAGAGAAACCTGAAAGGGAACGCCTGGCTGTTCGAGTTTGGAAAATAAGAAGCTAGAGGTGAGGTTGACAGGTTGTGTTGGGGGAAACAGACAGACCTGACAGTTTATTTTTAAGCATTTCAAATTTTGATGGATCCATTTTCTGAAACGGTTTCCTTCTGATTGTTCTTTTGAAAGTAACAACTGCCTGGGCTACAACAGAAAGTTGACACCTATTCAGTTCAGCACTTAGAAAAACCTAAGAGGCAAAAGAAAGACTTTCAATTCTTGTTCTTTCTCCTCATTGTGGTGTTCAAAGCAGTGGACGGTGGAGGGGTGCTGAGGCATTTTCCATTATATCTACTGCAAATCCTAGTCAGTCTCAATGAGTAGGGACAGTCAGGAAGTAAGACTTTTTCCAGCTGGGAGAATCTGAAGGTATATTCTCACTATGAGCCAATTCACTGGGATATCTGATTTGGGCCTAAACCTACCTGATTAGAAGAATAAAATTAAACTTTTCAGGTAACTGCAATAGCATAATGCTATCACTGAATTTTGTGTTTTTTTGAATCACTTGTGAATTTGCTTTCTATCTCTTATCTTTCCAGAATAAAATTTGAAAGAGATTGGCAGCTACTAGCCTGAATTAATTTACTTTTTTTTGAGATTCACTTGGTATTTGATTTGGCCACTTATAATGAGTCCCCAGCAACATGTATGTATTATATCATAGATTTTGTTAAAAAGAATGTGTCCATCATGTTCTCCACTAGATTTGTAAGCCAGTGGGCGAGTACTTGATATTCTGTGTAGAGTGACCAGCATGGTGTTTTGCATTAGTTAAATACTCAACCAAGAGTTAATGAATTGGACCTTTGCAAATTTCTCCATCCCTTTTTTGTACTTCTTTTTATATTAAAATTAGGCATTGTGGGGAAGTTGGGGTTCCTATGGCCAGGATCCTCACTGAACTTAAACCACCTGATGATGTAACTGGCCTGTTGCTAGGCTACCGCTTCCACACCTTTAGGCAATAAGCTATTATTGTGCTATATAGAGAGTTCGGCCCAGCACTCTAGGCAGAGGCAGAAACGCTAGTGCTCAACCTACTGCTGGGAGAACAAGCCGGGTAATAAGCCCTTTCAGCCCAAAGAATGTTTTGCTGTCAAATTTCTTTGGTCACATTGAATCCATAGCGAACTTTCCCAGGGCTGAAACCGATTAGCAAGACAATGGGCACAGTCGGTAGGACTCATTGTTGACCAAGGAAAAAGACAGGCTGCCCATACGGGAGGGGAGTTTCAGTGGGCTGCCCCTGTGAATGGGGAGACAGTGGATCATCCCCCAATGGGTATGTGGTCTGAGGTGGCTTGCCTCCTAGAGGACTGGGCCCCACCCCAGGACTGGAGGCAAGTGGAGGTGACACGTGAGGCTGTAGGGGTGGCCCTTGGTATAGTAAGCAGATCCTTTGAGAAGCAGAGTGCCCGTGAGGCAGTAGGGACTGTGGGTTGGCTGTTCTCACAGTATTAAGAAAGTCTACAGAGGACAACAAATGGTGGCATGAGAACGTGAGCTGCAAACTTCTGTGGATTCCCTGAGGAGAGACATGGTATTGATGCCAGAGGAGGTGGCATGCAAATGTGACTTGCACACTTTTGTGGATTCCTGAATAAAGCGATGGAATTGATACAAGAGCACCGGCAGCAAGGTGCCATTGGAGATGAGATGGCAGCACTGCCAGGTGTTCTGAAGGAGGAAGAGGCCATCATGGAAAAAGATGAACTCCTGATGGAAGCACAGGCGGAGGTGGTATGAGAATGTCAGCTGCGAAGCATTGAGGTGAAGGTCAGAGAGCTTCTGAAGTCTGAGGTAGCATTGCTGCGAGGCACTGTAGAAAAGGTAAAGGATGTAGCAGAGGAGGCACTCGGGGGAGAGGAGAGAAAGGTGCCATCAGCCCCGGAAATGGAGGAGCTGGGGAAGGATGAAGGGGTGATGCCAGAGGCACTGTGTGTATTGAAAGCACACCCTGTGGTTGTAAAGAAAATAAAGACCCAGCAGCTGAAGGTTCCCCAAGGAGAGGTGCAGCCCTTTCCCCAGATCATGGAGCACTCTATGGTCCGCCCCTATACTCAGGCTGAGCTGGTGGATTTGGGCTCCCGGTTTAGGCAGAAGCCCTCAGAGTCAATATCAGCTTGGCTCCTGTGTCTGTGGGACTTAGGGGTGGATGGAATTGTTCTGTTGGGATCAGAGATGGGAAAGCTGTCTTCCCTGACAGTGCAGCCTGCCTTAAGGCAACAATTACAAAATCCACATCAGACCCCAGGGAGTCACTCCCTCCTCAATTAGCTCATGGCTGCACTTCATGCTGTGTGGCCCAATCCGGGTGATCCACCATCCTCTCCTGTTAAATGGCAGATGTATGCTGAACTCCAACAGGTGCTATGAGAGCTAGGCATGAGAAATGACATCTATAGTCCAGAGAATTATGGCCCAGATGAAGAGATTTTCACTACTGGGATGAGAAATATTGTACTTCAGACAGCTCCTGCATCCTTCTTTGGGTCTCTAGTCGCCATTCTTTCCCCTCACTTAGGGCATCCTATGAGTGAGGTGACACATACAGTAGCAGACTTAGGAGAGGCTGA
This sequence comes from Phataginus tricuspis, assembly GCA_029783875.1. NCBI lineage: Eukaryota > Metazoa > Chordata > Mammalia > Pholidota > Manidae > Phataginus > Phataginus tricuspis. The sequence goes on along the minus strand of JAQQAC010006904.1, from coordinate 71,294,602 downwards.
AGCAAGAAGAACCCAGAAAGAAATAAGACCTGTTACTCACAAGAAGAATTTACAGGACCCCATGAAGGTTACGAGGACCCAGATGTGGGTTGATTTAATACGGGCAGGAGCAGATGGAAGGAAATTAGATGGGAATCTATTAGGGTCTTACTAGAGCTATAGCAACAGCTGAAACCAGAGCAGCAGTTCCAGCCATTAAGACCAAAGAGGCAGAGATCAGAGACAGAGCCATGAGTCTGGCCTGTGTGTTTGCAAGACTTCCTGCTGGACAGCGAGCCAACCTCACTTGAGCCCACACAGGAAGGTGATTGTGGAACACTATTTGACTGAGGGGAAGGTCAAGGTATCTGCCCTGAGGGACTGGGAGGAGACTAGATGCCACAAGTTAAAATAGCTATCCATTGGTCCCCAGTGAGCATTCAATGTGTCCTGGCTCTGGTGGACACAGGGGCTGAATGTTGACTGATTCATGGTAACCTTGAGTGATACCCTGGGGTCCCCACTATCATAGATGGATATGGGGGTAAGGCTATCAGAGTGAAAAAGCCCAAATCCCTTTGGGAATAGGGCATGTACCCCCAAAACCGTGTACTAAGTATATATCTCCTATCCTGGACTATATTTTGGGGATTGATATCCTGCAGGGCCTATGGTTGCAGACCACTGCAGGTGAGTTCAGACTGAGAGTGCATGTGGTGAAGGCAGTTCTGAGGGGACATGCTAGGCACCCACCCATAGCTTTTCCTGTACCTCAGTGGGTGACTAAAACCAAACAATACACACAGCCTGGAGGGCGTAAAGATATTGGAGAAACTCTCCAGGAGCTGGAAAAAGTTGGATATTATAAAGCCCACCCATAGTCCTTTGAGTTCCCCAGTGTGACCAGTAAAAAAGCCAGATGGCTCCTGGCGTATGACTGTGGATTAAAGAGAACTGAATAAGGTCATACCTCCTATGCATGCTGCTGTCCCCTCTATTGCAGGCCTGATGGATACCCTCAGCCATGAACTAGGAACATATCATTATGTGGTAGATCTTTCTAATGTCTTCTTTTCCACTGACATTGAGCAGGGAAGTCAGGAATAGTTTGTTTTCACATGGGAAGGACAGCAGTGGACTTTCACCATCCTCCCAAAGGAAAACCTCCACAGCCCCACCACCTGTCATGGACTTGTAGCCCAGGACTTGGCTACATGGGAGAATCCGCCAACAGTGCGGCTGCACCATTATATTGATGATGTCATGCTCATGTCCGATTCTCTTTCAGATCTAGGAGGTGCAGCACCTAGACTGCTGCAACATTTACAGGAGAAAGGATGGGCTGTGAACAGCACCAAGGTTCAGGGACCTGGTTTGTCTGTCAGATTCCTGGGGGTTGTCTGGTCAGGTAAGACCAAAGTGATGGCAGAAGCAGTAATAAAGTCCAGGCCTTTCCTACCCCCACAATTGTAGCATTGCTACAGGAGTTTCTGGGTCTTCTAGGCTACTGGAGAGTGTTTATCCCTCAATTAGCACAAATTCTGAGGCCCTTATACCAGTTGGTATGAAAGGGCATCAGGTGGAACTGGGATGAGACTTGCATCTGCCTTTTCTACAGCAAAGCGGGCAGTCAAGGCCGTGCAGGCCTTGAGTGTGATACACCTATCAAGGCCCTGTGAGCTGAATGTTCATGTGGCTGAAGATTGTTATGGCTGGGATCTCTGGCAGCAGCTTGAACGTACTCGCCCACCCATTGGATTCTGGAAAGGGTCACAAATCTGGAAGGGGGCACTTTGATAGAAAAACAACTGGCTTTTATGTACCATGCCTTGCTGGCTACAGAACCCATCACTGGAATGGCCCCAATAAAGGTAATAACCACCTATCCCATCATGGGTATGAGACTGGACCCAAAAGCCAAGGAGTGGTGTGGCACAAACACCCACACTGGCCAAGTGGGGTGCTTACCTACAGCAGCATAGTGCCCTCTCTAGTAGCCCCTTGAGTGAACAACTTCAATGCTTATTGGTGCTGGTGACATATACTAGTGAAAAGCAGGAAGAACTTGCTTTTGAACCATCAGAAGCAGAGAGTCCCTATTGGGAGGGAAGAGCCCCTATACCCGAAGGTGCATGGTACACAGATGGCTCCAGCTATGGGCAGCCCCAAAATGGGGGGCCATAGCTTTCCATCCTAAGTCTGAGACAATATGGATGGAAGATGGTGAGGGGAGGAGCAGCCAATAGGCAGAGTTGCAGGCCATGTGGCTTGTGATCAGCCAGGAGCCCTCTCCTATAGTTGTCTGCACTGACAGCTGGGCTGTCTATTGGGGCTTGACCCTGTGGCTACCAACCTGGTACCATGCCAGCTGGCTGGTTGGTCACTGACCTCTTTGGGGGCAAGAATTGTGGCAAAACTTATGGGCCTGTGGTCTGACTAAAATAATTACAGTATACCATGTGACAGGTCATTTGCCACTGGCATCCCCAGGAAATGATGAAGCAGATAAATTGTCCCAGACACGTTTGTTAGAAGGAAATCCTGCCTCTGATGTAGCCCAGTGGCTACAACAGCGTTTGTTGCATGTGGGGCACAAGACAATGTGGGCTGTAGCCCGTCGGTGGGGCTTACCTTTGACCTTCGTAGAAGTTAGTAGATTCCGGCAGGAGTGTGTCGTGTGCTTCAAAATGGACTTACACCGAGTTCCACAGCAGCATGGGACAATAGCTAAGGGGCCTATACCCCTCGTCAGGTGGTAGATAGACTATATTGGGCCTCTACCTGTGTCAGAAAGATATCGGTATGGGATGATTTGTAGGGACACAGCTATTGGACTTCTGGTTGCTTTTCCTACCCTTTGTGGAGACCAGCAGGTGACCAAAAGAGGCTTAGAGCATCTCTTTGCCTCCTATGGCCAGCCACAGGTAATTGAGAGTGATCAGGGCACCCATTTTACTGGACATACACTGCAAGAATGGGTGCATCAGCTGGGAATCAAATGGAAGTTTCATGTTCTGTACAATCCTACTGCAGCAGGCATGATAGAGAGGCACAATGGCTTGTTAAAATCTGGACTAAAGTCAGATACCAATAGTCAGCGGGGATGGTCAGTCTGCTTATGGACCGTGCTATGGTGTTTGAACTAGAGACCCTGAAAGGGAGCCCTGAGCCCCATAGACATGTTAACACATATGGCTGCCTCTCCTATACAACTGCAAGTGCAAACCAAGGAAGAATCACTGAACCGAGGTTCAGCCACCAGAATAACATCTTGCTGCCAGCACCAACTGCACCGGACCCCGGAGACTCCATTGAGTGGATGTGGCCTTGGACCTTTCAACACATGGACCAATGTTGGCTGGCTCTCCTGGCATCTTGGGGACAAGGCCTGGAAGCTGGCCTCCTGTGTATTCCTGGAGTAACAGCAGAGTGGCCCCCTAAGGTCACAGTAGTATATCCTGAACGACCAGAAGGTAGGAGCATCTTACCGGGGAGTTTTGTTTTATCATTATGGCCAGTGCATGCACCTCCAGTAGCACTACATATAGACCCTTCGGTAACCCCCACGGGAAGAGGAGTAAAATTTGGTATACTAGACCTGGAAGGGACTCCCTTTCTGCTACAGTCCTATCACAGGACCACTCTCTTGCATGCATCCTACTTGATGGACAAGATTTGCCTATGTTGGTGTCATTAAAACATGTGTCTTATCACCCCTAAAGTCTTTGTGGATTTGGAACTTCCTCTGGCTTGAGGATTATTATAATTTTCGTTACCTGTATCAAAATCTTGTTGTATCTTAATTTTTGTTATTATCTCTAACTTGTTAGCCTCTGTTGCTGTTGTGGAATCTGGTTGCAGTGCTCCAGCTTTCTCGCACAGGGACCATTGCGGAAGACTGAAAGCATGTAGATTGTAAGGCGAGAATCTTTGAGGGGTGAGGTGTGGGGAAGTTGGGGTTCCTATGGGCAGGATCCTCACTGAACTTAAACCACCTGATGATGTAACTGGCCTGTTGCTAGGCTACCACTTCCACACCTTTAAGCAATAAGCTATTATTGCACCATATAGAGAGCTCGGCCCAGAGTGGGCTGAGGCAGATGCTAGTGCTTGACCTACCACTGGGAGAACAAGCCTGGTAATAAACCCTTTCACCTCAAAGAATGTTTTGTTGTCAATTTCTTTGGCCACATTGAATCCATAGCGAACTTGCCTGGGCTGAAACCCATTGGCAATACAGGCATACATGTGGAGTATGATGCTAAAACAAGCATGAGAATTTGTGCCACTGCAGGAAGGATGGAGTGTTACACTTTAAGCAATGGTTATTAAACAGAGGCTATACTAGACACTGAGCTTTGAGAGATGAGTGAGACAGTCCATACCCTTTAGGACTCTTGGAGGTAAAAAGGAAATACAAATGGATAATGCTAGAGATTTATATAGAGGACTAGACATCAGAGAGCTCACTCACCATGTCCAAGAAACACTAGACACACTTGCCATGGAGCATGTGGGAGGGATCACTGACTCTGGTCTGGAAGTCAGCACCGAAAAGGCAGCAGCGTGTGAAATCATCTGTGGGTCCTGATTACCGACTCACTGGTAAAAGCTCTGGTTAATTTGTGTCACATTAGCAGTGTCATGCTCCTCAGCATGACTCTTGTGAAAGAATAACTCGACTACAGTTTGGCTGACAAAAGTCTATACTTCTCGTGGCCGGGGGACTGAGGACTTGTGGAGGGATGAGGGAGTCAGATCAAAATGAGTCTTCAGGACACGCCCAGTGTGAGCAGCAGTTCTCAGACTTGGTTGCACATTGCAATCACATGAGAACATTTAAAACAAAATAATCTCTTATCTGCATCCCTGGCCACTTAAATAGCAGTGCCTGGGGATGGGGACTAGGTTTTGTTGATTTCCCAAATGATCCCAGTGTATAGCCAAGTTTGAGAACCAGTGGGTTACCTTCTCAAGCTGTAATAGGCTACAGATCACGTGGGGGTCTTGTTGAAATGCAGATTCCCTGAGTCTGGGTTGAGGCCCAAGATTCTGCCTTTTAACAGGCTGCCAGGCCATGCCTGTGGTGGTGTTGAGTAGTAAGAGGCTACTGGGGATTAGAAAACTTCTCAGTTGTTAGTTTTCCAATCTCTGCCCAAACTGCTGAAGGTAAGGTGGTTGGAATGGACCTATAATATTTATTAACAGCTTTCTTTTTTTTTTCTCCAAAGAATTGATCAACATTTTGCGGATTTGGAATTAGGAGCTGAGAGGCTATGGTCATGGCCTACTAAAAATATTAAAATCTGAAATATATATTTTGAGAACAGGGTGAAATGGAGTTGGAGGCCAATCTTTCTTCATATAGAAGTTAGTAATTTAAATTATTTTGAGTTTTTGAACTTGTACAATCTTTGTGATAATGCCTGTTAGCTTTGTTTTTGAACTTTGCCTAACTCTCATATAGGTAATCTACTACGACCCCCTACTATGTACTATCTACTACGACCCCCAGAAAATTTGGATATAGATGTAAAGGGGTAACAAATAATCGTCTCTGACATCAGATTCCCAGAGTTCAAATCCTGCCTGAACAGCATTCTGAACAAGAATAGCTGGCCTCTCTCATTTCCTTTACAATGGGGATAAAGATAAGACCCATTCCAGGTGGTTGCTGTGAGGGTTAAATAAGATGGTATTTACAAGCACTGAGAATAGAGCCTGGTTGTCACCAACCCTGGATATAATCTATTACTGTCTCACTTTCCTCCAAGGGACAGAACCTAAAAGGAAACACCACATCCTTTCACAAAAGATGCAGTCATTTTGAGGATTACAAGATGTGGACTCTCTCTGTTAGGAAATGTCATAGCTTTCCTCATTTCCATTTATCCCTCACTGGCCAGTATTTGCAAGTTATAACTTAAGAGGGTTTGTTCATAGAGTAAACACATGCTGTATGCAGCTATGGCAATCATTGTCCCAGATGTTGGTGTTAATGCAATGTGCAAGACACAAAAATTCCTGCTCCCTTGAAGCTAGTAGCATTCTAGAGGTGTTTAAACAATAAAAAAAAAAGTGGAATATGTCATATGCTGTATAATGTTAACTGTTATGAAGAAAATTATAGTAGGGGAGGGGGATAAGAAATGCCAGAGGAGGTGGAGAGAGTTAGCAATACTGAGTAAGGTGGTCTGGGGAGCCCTGCGGGAGGTGATGGCATGTGCTCACCTAACAGAGGAGACAGGGAAGCCTGGAAGAGATTTGAGGAAAGCATTCCAGGAAGAGAGACTAGCAAGTGTCAAGGTTCTGAGGCAGGATGCCTTGGAAAGTTTTATATAAAAGGAGAGCTATTTGGTAAATCAGTAACTAAATGGCCACATTGAGGGTATGAAGGGGAAAGTAATAGCAGACAGGATGGAGCAGAGGTCCTCAGGCATGAGCACGCATCAGAACCATCCGGAAGGCTTGTAAAAGTACAGGCTGCTGGGCCCCATGCCCAGCGTGGGGAGGAGCCCGAGAATTCCATTTCTGACAAGTTCCCTGTGATGCTAGTTGGGGGCAGGTGGGAGATGGCATTGAGAACCAGTGGGTTCGATTGACAAACAGTGGCAGGCAGAGCATACTGGGCCTTATGGGACATTTGGAGGGTTTTGTGTTTTACTCTAAGTGAAAAATGAGTGACTGGAAGGTTTTCATTAGAGTAGTAGCTGGTCAAAAGTCCAGGTCATGTAAAATAATCCTGCTGACAAACACACCAGAGGTTAGGAGCCGCGGCTTTCTTGTGAGCTCTATGGTCTTACTGCTTGAGTGTAGATAAGAGCTTTAGAGCACCTCAGCTTCTCTGGTCGGAGACCTCTCACCTGGCCATGTACACTCTGTGCACTTTACCCTGCCTGCCCACCTTCTTCACATGTCTGGTCAAATGAACCGGCATGGACATCAAATGTAACAGTACAGTAGGTCAGTACGATTTAAACTCAAAGTCAACCCAGTATAAATCTAAACCAAGTTATTCAAAACCAGGTAGTTTGTTTAAACTTTTTTTTTTAATATGGTTATGTTGGCATCCTATGGATGAGGTCATGGCACTGGTGTTAACCACTTTTTAAATTTGGGGGTTGCATTAGGGTTAATTAGTTCCCTGGGTGATGCAGATGAATGCTACTTTTGTTTCACCTTTTTGAACTTTCATGATCTCTTTAGTATAAGACCATATGCAGAAGGGAAGACTTTCTTAAGAACAGCAAAAAATAAACAAATAAAACAGTATCTGATCAAAGTTTTCTTCTGCTGGATGTGGGTAGTTTAAGAATGGTAGGCTCCACAGCATTTCTGTGGAGTCCTTATTTCACATGGCCTTGTTGAAGGCAAGATTTGTAAAACAGTTTTTACCCTTGATGACCAATGTGATTCCAGCCAGTGGATCAAGGTAGCCACTCTATTTGGTAAATGTCCCTGGCCAACTGCACTCCCGATTTTCATACTAATTTTTTCCTATCTGTGTTTCTCCAGATAAAAATTGCAGACCTAGTGTTAGTTTCATTAGGCTTCATTTTCAATTCCTTACTTATCCAAGCAGAACCTATTTTCCAAGTCTGTTTTTTCCTTTGTTTTTATTTTAATTATAATTTTTTTTGCATTAAAAAATCAGTTCTTTGGAAATAAGTTCTCCAAAGAAGACGACTGCAGCTCCAAATGTGAACAAATTTAATCTGAAAACTACACTGCCACACCCAAACTGATTTCATGAACTTTCAAGGATGTATTTTTTTCCTGCTGCCTTTGTGATTCTGATTGCTTTGGGACAATGCCACACACTTCAAGTGAAGTAACATTTTCCATGGAATGTATGTATGCTCAGACGCTGAATGCCTGGGGCACTCTGACAGCAGAAGAAACAGTGTTTGCTCTGGGAGCCTGCTGCCCCCTTGTCTGTGCTCCTCCTAAGGCATGTGTGATGATATTTAACTGTAGCTTTGAGCACTCTCCTCCTTCAGAACTCATCCTCACCATCCTCTCCAACTTCTTGAATCTCAAATAGTAACTGACAATTTGCTCTAAAACTGCAGAAATGTCAGTAGTAGCTGACACTTACTGAGAGCTTATTCTGTGCCAGGTACAGAGCTATAGGCATCTGCCCAGTATTATACTTTATCCCCATGATATCCCAGGAGTTAACCACTTAGAAAGGTGTGTCCAGACAGAAAGTCACATAGCTAGAAAGCAGGGGAATAAGGATTCTAATTCTGCAATTTGGCTTGGAATTTGTGCTCTTAACCTTACGCTCTCACTTAAATAAAATCACCTAACACTGGTGATGTTAAAACATGTATACTTAAAAGTATATATAATAATAAGCCATGAGATTAATAAATTGGATAACAACATGACATGGAGAAATAATGACAGTTTTGGCAATTACAAAAGCAACAATAAAAACAATAATTAATATAATTAGTGGACACACCACATACACAAGGCAATGTGCTAAGAGTAACCCTATGTCATTGTCTCAACCCTTCCAAGCAGTAGAAACCACTGTGCCCATTTGACAGATGAGAATATTGAGGCTCAGCTAAGTTAAGTCACTTCTTAATCACCTATATATAAACAGTTTGGTTGGTGTTTGCTGCCACAATACATACAAACTTTGTAACCTTTAGTAAATCATATAACCTCTCCAAGTCTCAGATTCTTTATTTAGAACATAAGATCACAAGGGTTCCCAGTTCATGGGTTGTTAGAAAATTGAGTAAGAACATGCATTTAAAAGCTTAGTAGAATGCATAGCTCATATTAGATACTCTATAAATATTAATTAATCATTATCATCACAAAAACACAAGTCCAATCATGTCATTCCTCTCTCAAAATCCTTTCTTTTCAAATTAAATGTTTAACCATGTTATTCCAGACTTTTTTTCTCACTACCTTCTCTTCTCCACTATGTCCTCAAGCTATGCTGAAGTGAATTACATGAAATGAGTCTCTTTGACCCAGACGGAGTGTCCTTCTCTTTCATTGCTTCATGTTATTACTACCTGTTCTCCCAAACAGAGTTCATATGCCATCTTGATTTAGTTACTTTCTGGTTGCCAATGGGAGAAATGAATCCACAACCCCCTAGGCCAAAAAGGGAAATCACCAACCGGAAGGAGCGAAGCTGGCCTAAGGAGAGAACTGGAGCTGAGGTCTACAGAGTCATTGAAATTTCTGTTTTCCACCTCTGCTTCTCTCTCCACATCTGTTTTATTGATTTTTGTTTTTTCTTTAATGATTTTTTTCTCAGAAACTTAGTCTACTAGACAGAATATGCTGCCTGTGGCCCCCAGGTTTACAGGGAAACATGAAGCAGGTCCCTTCACACTTGGAGATGGACTCAACTCTCTATGAGTCACAACTACAAAGCCCTGGGATCTCCATGCTAGTTGGCGCAACTTGGGTTAGGCAGCTGGGGTGGGGGAGTGGGGAAGGCTCATTGAGCATTACCTTGGCCGGAAAGAACCCACCGAAAGAGAAAAGCCAAGTAGCACCTCAAAGGCAGGTAGCTTGCGGGGGCCTGGATATACACACTAAAGTTGCCTACTGACGATTATGGATTACTCACTATGCTCCAGGTTATTGTTTTAAATGCTTTAAAGAGCTACCTCATTTATTTACTCAATAATATTAGAAACCCCATTTTATGGATCAAAGCACTGAGTTATTGAGAGTTCAGGTCACTTGCACAGGGTCATGACTAAAAAGTGCTAGAATCAGGGGTCAAACCGACGCCCCTCCCACACACACCTCAGCCCATACCGTGAGACCCGTTTGTCCTTGGCAATGGAGCTGTCTCAAAGCTTTCGTAAGTTAAGGGCCTATGGCTTCCCTAAATTCCCTTTTCTCCTGTCTTTCTTTTCTTTTGGCATATATCACTTATTACCTTTATGATAGTCACTCTCTGTGTGTGTATCTTAGTTTTCTCTATATTATGTGCATCTTAAGGTCGGGTTCCTTACCTCCTTCATCACTATGTCTTCTACAGCACTTACTACAGTTCCTTATGATCAGTATATCCTTCATAAATAGTTTTTGAAATGCATGGACAAATCCACGAGATCCCACTTGGCATTGATGCTCTCATTCTTAGTTGATAAGAGCAGCTGTGCTCCCTGAATGCTGTCTGAGAGTAAGGCCCAGTGCTAAGTACTTTGCAAACAAGATCTCATTAATTCCTCTTAGCCTTAAGAGATACATCCGCCTAGCAAGCCCATTATTTCTGAGAGAACCTGAGCTTAGTATGTATCTAATATGTAACATGAAACTATTAGAATCCAAAACCACATTTTGCTGATTCTAAACTGTGTTCTTAAGTACTGTGACATCTTTTTACATCATAAGATATATTAGAAGTAAAAATAGGGGACAATATTTCTGAATGATTAACATCATGATTAATAATAAGATGTTAAAATATGTTATTGAAAACTTTAGAATTCTAGTAAATTCATTCAAAATAAAACTGTCCCCAATACACTGAAATATCCCTTTGTCATAGATGAGCTGACTGTGTAGGTAGGAGTTTATTATTATTATTTTTCCTTTGGTATCATTAATGTACAATTACATGAGAAAAACATTATGGTTACTAGACTCCCCCTATTATCAAGTCCCCCCCCACATGCCCCATTACAGTCACTGTCCATCAGCATAGTAGGATGTTATAGAATCACTACTTCTCTGTGTTATACTGCCTTCCCCATGTCCCCCACTGCCCCACATTATGTGTGCTAATCATAATGCCCATTTTTCCCCCTTATCCGTCCCTTCCCACTCATCCTACCCAGTTCCTTTCCCTTTGATAATTGTTAGGCCATTCTTAGGTTCTGTAAGTCTGCTGCTATTTTGTTCCTTCAGTTTTTTCTTTGCTCTTACACTCCACAGATGAGTGAAATCATTTGATACTTGTCTTTCTCCATCTGGCTTATTTCACTGAGCATAATACCCTCTAGCTCCATCCATGTTGTTGCAAATGGTAGGATTTGTTTTCTTCTTAAGGCTGAATAATATTCCATTGTGTATATGTACCACATCTTTTTTTATCCATTCATCTACTGACGGACACTTAGGTTGCTTCCATTTCTTAGCTATGGTAAATAGTGCTGCAATAAACATAGGGGTGCATATGTCTTTTTCAAACTGGGCTCCTGCATTCTTAGGGTAAATTCCTAAGAGTGGAATTCCTGGGTCAAATGGTATTTCTATTTTGAGTTTTTTGAGGAACCTCCATACTGCTTTCCACAATGGTTGAACTACTTGACATTCCCACCAGCAGTGTATGGGGGTTCCCTTTCCTCCACATCCTCGCCAACATTTGTTGTTGTCTTTTGGATGGTGGCCATCCTCACTGGTGTGAGGTGATATCTCGTTGTGGTTTTAATTTGTATTTCTCTGATGATTAGCGATGTGGAGCATCTTTTAATGTGCCTGTTGGCCATCTGAATTTCTTTTTTGGAGAAGTGTCTGTTCAGCTCCTCTGCCCATTTTTTAATTGGATTATTTGCTTTTTGTTTGTTGAGGTGCGTGAGCTCTTTATATTTTTTGGATGTGAACCCTTTATTGGATATGTCATTTATGAATATAGTCTCCCATACTGTAGGATGCCTTTTTGTTCTATTGAGGTTTTCCTTTGCTGTACAGAAGCTTTTCAGCTTGATATAGTCCCACTTGTTCATTCTGCTTTTGTTTCCCTTGCCTGGGGAGATATGCTCATGAAGAAGTGGCTAATGTTTATGTCCAAGAGATTTTACCTATGATTTTTTCTAAGGGTTTTATGGTTTCATGACTTACATTCAGGTGTTTGATGCATTTCAAATTTACTTTTGTGTATGGGGTTAGATAATGATCCAGTTTCATTCTCTTACATGTAGCTGTCCAGTTTTGCCAACACCAGCTGTTGAAAAGGATGTCATTTCCCCATTGTATATCCATGGCTCCTCTATTGTACATTAATTGACCACATATGTTTGGGTATCTGGACTCTCTATTCTGTTCCACTGGTCTGTGGCTCTGTTTGTGTGCCAGTACCAAATTGTCTTGATTACTGTGGCTTTGTAGTAGAGCTTGAAATTGGAAAATGAGATTCCCCCATGCTTTACTCTGCCTTCTCAGGATTGCTTTGGCTATTCAGGGTCTTTGGTGGCTCCATATGAATTTTAGAACTATTTGTTCCAGTTAGTTGAAGAATGCTATTGGTATTTTGATAGGGATTGCATTGAATCTGTAGATTGCTTTAGGCAGGATGGCCATTTTGACAATATTAATTCTTCCTACCCAAGAGCATGTGATGAATTTCCATTTCTATTTTTTACTGTCTTTCTTCTTTAATTTCTCTTAAAAGTGTCTTGTAGTTTTCAGGGTATAGATCTTTCACTTCCTTGGTTGGGTTTATTCCTAGGTATTTTATTCTTTTGGATGCAATTGTGAATAGAACTGTTTTACTGATTTCTCTTCCTGCTACTTCATCATTAGTGTATAGGACAGCAGTAGACTTCTGTGTCTTAATTTTGTATCCTGCAACTTTGTCATCTGCATAGAGTGACAGTTGACTTCTTCCTTACCAACCTGGATGTTTTTTATTTCTTTGTTTTGTCTGATTGCCATGTCTAGGACCTCTAGTACAATATTGAATAAAAGTGGAGAGAGTGGGCACATTTCTGTCTTATTCCCAATCTTAGGTGAAAAGCTTTCATCTTCTCGCTATTAGTATGATGTTGACTGTGGTTTTGTCATATATGCACTTTATTATGTTGACATACTTGCCCTCTATACCCACTTTGTTGAGAGTTTTTATCATGACTGGATGTTGAATTTTGTCAAATGCTTTTTCAGCATCTATTGAGATGATCTTGTGGTTTTTGTTTTTCTTTTTGTTGATGTGGTGGGTGATTTTGATGGATTTTCGAATGTTGTACCATCCTTGCATCCCTGGGATGAATCCCATTTGATCATGGTGTATGATCCTTTTGATGTATTTTTGAATTCAGTTTGCTAATATTTTGTTGAGTATTTTTGCAGCTATGTTCATCATGGATATTGGTCTGTAATTTTCTTTTTTTGTGGTGTCTTTGGCTGGTTTTGGTATTAGAGTGATGATGGCTTCATAGAATGAGTTTGGAAGTAATCCCTCCTCTTCTATTTTTTTGAAAAATTTAAGGAGAATGGATGTTATTTCTTCTCCATATGTCTGGTAGAATTCAGAGGTGAATCCATCAGGTCTGGGGGTTTTGTTCTTGGGTAGTTTTTGATTACCGATTCAATTTCATTGCTGGTAATTGGTCTGTTTAGATTTTCTGTTTCTTCCTTGGTCAGTCTTGGGAGGTTGTATTTTTCTAGAAAGTTTTCCATTTCTTCTAGGATATCCAGCTTGTTTGCATTTTGATTTTCATAGTTTTCTCTAATAATTCTTTGTATTTCTGTGGTGTCCGTCATGATTTTTCCTTTCTCATTTCTTATTCTGTTTATGTGTGTAGATTCTCTTTTATTGCCTGGCTAGGCATTTATCTATTTTGTTTATTTTCTAAAGAACCAGCCAGCTCTTGGTTTCATTGATTTTTTTCTATTGTTTTATTCTTCTCAATTTTATTTCTTCTCTGATCTTTATTATGTCCCTCCTTCTGCTGACTTTTGGCCTCATTTGTTCTTTCTCCAGTTTCAATAACTGACTTTAGACTATTTATTTGGGAATGTTCTTCCTTATTTAAATAGGCCTGGATTGCAATATGCTTTCCTCTTAGAACTGCCTTTGCAGCATCCCACAGAAGTTGGGGCTTTGTGCTGTTGTTGTCATTTGTCTCCATATATTGCTTGATCTCTGTTTTAATTTGGTCATTGATCCATTGATTATTTAGGAGCATGTTGTTAAGCCTCATGTGTTTGTGAGCCTTTGTGTTTTCTTTGTACAATTTATTTCCAGTTTTATACCTTTGTGATCTGAGAAGTTGGTTGGTAGAGTTTCAATCTTTTTTAATTTACTGAGGCTCTTTTTATGGCCTAGTATGTGGTCTATTCTTGAAAATGTTCCATGTGCACTTGAGAAGAAAGTATTTCCTGCTACTTTTGGGTGTAGAATTCTGTAGATGTCCGTTAGGTCCATCTGTTCTAGTATCTTGTTCAGTGCCTCTGTGTCCTTACTTATTTTCTGTCTCATTGATCTGTCCTTTGGAGTGAGTGGTGTGTTGAAGTCTCCTAAAATGAATGCATTGCATTCTATTTCCTCCTTTAATTCTGTTAGTATTTGTTTCATATATGTTGGTGCTTCTGTGTTGGGTGCATAGATATTTATAATAGTTATATCCTCTTGTTGGACTGACCCCTTTATCATTATGTAATGTCCTTCTTTATCTCTTGTTACTTTCTTTGTTTGGAAATCTATTTGTCTGATACAAGTACTGCAACACCTGCTTTTTTCTCCCTATTGTTTGCATGAAATATCTTTTTCCATCCCTTCACATACACAGTCTGTGTATGTCTTTGCACTGGAGGTGAGTATCTTGGAAACAGCATATAGATGGGTCTTGCTTTTTTATCCATTCTATTACTCTCGTTCTTTTGATTGATGCATTCAGTCCATTTACATTTAGGGTGATTATCGGTAGACATGTACTTCTTGCCATTACAGGTATTGGATGCATGGTTACCAAAGGCATAAGGGTAGCTTCTTTACTATCCATCCAACTTTAACTCACTTACTATGCTATTATAAACGTAGTCTGATGATTCTTTATTACTCTCTCTTCTTATTCTTCCTCCTCCACTCTTTATATATTAGGTGTTTTATTCTGTACTCTTTTGTGTTTCCCTTGACTGCTTTCGTGGATAGCTGATTTTGTTTTTTGCCTTTAGTTAGTATTTGGTTGGTCTGCTTTCTTTGCTGTGATTTTATTTTCTCTGGTGACATCTATTTAGCCTTACGAGTACTTCCATCTTGAGCAGTCCCTTTAAAATACCCTGTAGAGGTGGTTTGTGGGAGGCAAATTCTCTCAGGTTTTGCTTATCTGGAAATTGCTTAATCCTTCCTTCAAATTTAAATAATTGTGCTGGATACAGTATTCTTGGTTCAAGGCCCTTCTGTTTCATTGCATTAAATATGTCATTCCATTCTCTTCTGGCCTGTAAGGTTTCTGTTGAGAAGTCTGATGATAGCCTGATGGGTTTTCCTTTGTAGGTGATCTTTTTTCTCCCTCTTGCTGCTTTTAATACCCTGTCCTTGTCTTTGATCTTTGCCATTTTAATTATTATATGTCTTGGTGTTGTTCTCCTTGTGTCCCTTGTGATGGGGTATCGGTGGGTGTCCATAGTCTGAGAGACTATTTCCTTCCCCAGCTTGGGGAAGTTTTCAGCAATTATTTCTTCAAAGACACTTTCTATCCCTTTTTCTCTCTCTTCTTATTCTTGTACTCCTGTTATGCGAATATTGTTCCGTTTGGATTGGTCACACAGTTCTCTTAATATTCTTTCATTCCTAGAGATCCTTTTATCTCTCTCTGCCTCAGCTTCCCTGAACTCCTGTTCTCTGCTTTCTATTCCATTAACAGTGTCTTGCACCTCATGCAGTCTGCTCTTAAGCCTGTCAATCGATTCTCTTGTTTCTGTAATCTCCCTCCTGACTTCATCCCTTAGCTCTTGCATATTTCTCTAAAGCTCTATCAGCATGGTTATGACTTTTATTTTGAATTTTTTTTCAGGAAGATTGGTTATATCTATCTCGACAGGCCCTCTCTCTGGGGTTTGAGTAATTTTGAACTGGACCAGGTTCTTCTGCCTTTTCATGGTGATAGAAGTGGTCACAAGCAAGTGGCATGTGTGTCAGGTGGGAGAACAAAGTCCCTTCTTGCTTTCTGGTCACCTTGCCCTTCTCCGCTGCCTGTGCCAGTTACCCGCACACAGAGATCAATCTCTGGGTTAATCCCCTGAGCTGCCATTGGTGGGGTGGCCCTCAGGCTTGTCTAGGTCGCTGCCAGGGGTCACAGGCGCATGGTGTGTGTTCTCCTGTGAGAACGGCACCCCTTCCTGCCTTCTGTGGACTTTGCGTTGGCTTCCTCTGTCTGTGCTAGACAGCCGCATGCAGGGGGCAGCCTCTGGGTCTGGCCTTGTTAGATGTGTGCTGGGAGAAGACTGTGTGGTTGCTGTGGGAGGGGCTTCTCCCTGGCTGGTCGGCAGCAATTGTCAGGTCAGCTGCTTTGCTTGCAGTGCCAGTGGTGGAGAATGAATGACAGGCTGCTTATCACCATGAAGGGCTTCAGAGCTGCGTTGCCACCCAGGGCGTTAGGGTGCCTGTAGTTCCCTAAGATTCCCAGACTGCTGGGCTGAGTGTGCCAGGACGGTTTTGTCCACCTGTTAAACCTTTGTCCCTTTAAGACTTTTAAAGCACTGGCTTTTCTTTTGTCCCAGGGGACCTGGCTGTGGGGACCCACTCACAGTTTCTGTCTAGGATTTTACTTTTCCATTTCTCTAATATCCAGAACACCATGCGATGTGTATCTGTGCTCCCAGTGCAGAATACTAGGGCTGGTTATTTAGCAATCATGTGCTTCCACTCCCTCCCCACTCTGATTCTTTTCCTCCTGCTGGTGAGCTGGGGTGCGGGGAGTGCTCGGGTCCCGCCAGGTCACGGCTTTGTTTCTTACCCTTTTCATGAGATGCTGAGTTCTCACAGATGTAGATGTAGCCTAGCTGTTGTTCTGTATCTTCTGGTCTCTCTTTTAGGAATAGTTGTATTTTCAAAATATATATGGTTTTGGGAGGAGATTTCTGCTGCCCTACTCATGCCGCCATCTTGAGCCTCTTGGGAAATCTTTTAAGTATTTTAATGATGTCGTTTAATTCTGTCATGTGTCATTTTGGGGTCCATTTCTATTGACTTTTTTTTCCATCCTGATTATGGAGCGTATTTCCTTGCTTCTTTGCATGCATGGTAAGTTTTGATTGGATGCTGGATATTGTTTCCTTTCTGTTTCCTGTGAGAAATCTCATTTTTTTTTAAAACACCATTGGGGTGTTGGATTTTTGTTTTTTGTGGGTTTTTTTTTCTATATTTCTTTAAATATTTTGGGGACTTTTTTCCTAGGACACACTAAGTTACTCAGAAACAATTTGAAATCTTGCTTTGAAGGTTTGTTAGAGCAGGTCCTCGACAGCTTGTAGTCTCGGGCTGGTGTGGCTCCCACAGAGGTAACGCTTTCATGAACACTGACGAATGCGGTGTATTAGAAGACCTTCCACTGGCTGGTGGGAATAAATGTCATGCTTGGCCCTCTGTGAGCTCTGGGGCTGTTCTGAGTATTCCTCTGCAGGGGTTCTTTCCCCAGTCTTGGGGGTTTCATTAGACAGAGGCGCAGATCAACACTGAGCCAAAAGCTCGAGGGGACCCTCCAAGGGGTCTCCCAGGCCCTCTCCGTGCAGCTCGCTCTTCCCTGGGATGCTGCCCTGAAAGCTCTGTTCATCTTTCCTGGACTTCAGCTCTGTTTCCTCAACTCAGCAAGACTGCTGGGCTCTGGGTCTGTCTTCTTTCTGGTACATCTAGAAACTTGCTCTGAGCTGGAGCACATATAAGTCTAAATTCATTTGTTTTCTTTCTTTTCTAAATCACTGTGCCGTCTGTTGCTCAATGTCTCAGCATCATTGTTTCATATAGTTTGTATGGTTTTCTTGTACAATGTGGGAGATAATCCCCTTCCCTGTTATCCCATCATGCATGAAAGCAGATGTCCTCATGCTAAAGTCAGACAAACTTTAATGATATTTAAAAAACATTAAAATGGAGATAGTTTTTCTTATTGGTTATCATTATAATTCATAATGAAATTCTAATTGTATTATAACCTTTATACCAAATTAATTGTTTTATCCATTCCACAAATTTTGCCTATTTACCATGTGCCTGCAATTTTCTGTTACTGAAAATTTAAAAAGAGAGTCAGTGTTCCTGCTCTCAAAAAGCTCCTAATGGAATGACTAAAGGTATTAATAAATGAACACTCAAAAATAAAATAATCAATGATGAGTGCTGTAGAAAGGAGGAAAGTAAGGTGATATGCAAGTGTCCATAAGCTCAGAGATTTCTGAAACATTGCTATTTTAGCTAAGATTTGAATAACAAGAAGGTGCTGTGTGCACCAAACAGAAAAAGGAGCATTCTAGAAGGTGGGAATAGCAGGCACAAACTCTAGTATGTGGATGAGGAAGACAGAGAAGACCAGTGTGGCTGGAGGGTGTTGGGGAGAAGATGAAGTCACTGAGAGATGAGCTAAAGCCAAATCTATTCACTTGGAGAACAGAAATAAAGTGTGGATTTGTTCTAAGTGGGGCTGGGATGGAAAGCCATGGGGAGGGTTTAAGCAGGGGAGCAGAGGAGTTCATTCAAACTCACTTATTGTATTTCTGTAGGTCCTCAGGAACTAAAAAAAATTTGCAAGTCATTTTCTCTGATTTTGTTAATTTATCTGATTTTAATAAGTAGATTAGAAATAAATTTTAAATGTACACACCATGATGGGAAAAAGACCAAAGGAAGTGAAAAGCATTTTAGGAAGGAAAAGTATAAAAGACCAATGAACATTTGAAAGGAATATTCCACTTTATTAATAAAGAAATAAAAAACAGCAAAGAGTATTTTGAAGAGTGAAACACATGACAAAATTCAGTATTTATAAGGTTTTGGGAACTTAGGGTCACTTTTTAATTGTTATATACACCTGAGCAACGTTTCTAACAGCATTTAAAATATTTATCAAAATGTAAAATATCACACATCTAGTGCTCAAGCTACTATGGATAAAACCAAGAAAATAATCCTGCAAGTATATCAAGACTCATAAATGAGGAGAATGTGTGGTTTTACCTCAGTGCACTGTGTTGGTTTTGATGTCAGTGTTCTGATATCTTCAACCAAGTAATTCAAATTCCCTCCTTTCTTTCTGTTCTGAAACATTTTAGTAACAAAGTAAAAACGACTAAAATGTTTATCAAGAGAAGCAAATGAAATCTACACTATCATTAATACCAATGATATAGATCTTTACTGACATTGTTGAATGAAAAAAACAGGTTTAGAAAAATAGTGTATGCAGTGCATTTACATAAAACTACATATGCTTCTCTATGTGTCATGAAAAGAAAAATGTCAGGAAGAATGCTCATCTAATAGTTTGCAGTTTGCAATTCCTGAATTGTGGCATTTGGAGTGATTTTTACATCCTTGTATTATTTGATTTTTTTTTTCCAAATACCATACATTACTTTTATAATGAATAAAATAGTGAAGTGTTTTAATTTAGGTAAAAAGAGGTATGTCTATGTAACCTCATTTTTAAGTGGAACAGACAAAATAATTATGGAAAAGGCCTTTATAGTGAAAAATTAGGAGGTCATCAGAGTCTAGAATAGTTTCAGAAGAATGGAGACAAGAAGCCAGATGGTAGGATTTTAAGAAAAGTGTAGATAAAGAGGATGTGGAAGGGATAAATTTGGAAGTTGTCAGAATATTATTACTCTCCTCCTATTCTATTACCTCCATTGCATTGCTCCAGTTTCCTCATCAGTTTTCTGCATTTCTGCATTTCAGTATTAATCTCTTCTGCTTCCTTACCTTAGAGATGACACCTGGTGGTATGATACCCAGCTCCCTATTTTTCCTTGCTTACCTGGCACTAAATGATCAATATAACTCCCTCTCAAAGAGGAGTGCAAGCACGGGAAATGTTTCTCATGTAGGTAAAAGCACAAACAAGGTCTTAGATACAAATACCATGCATTCAAAAGGGAAATATCCTCATGTAAATGCCACTTCGCTGTCCCTTTTCATCACTGAGCCCTAGCTTTTTTTTAACATATTAATAAACAATTGTTTATTATTACATATTCACCAGTGCGGTTTTCAATACCACATGAAACATGCATATCACCCTAGAGATGAATCAGTTTTCCAGGGCTTCTTATTTGACACACATTACTGCAGAAGCCATTACAAATTACCGAGGAGGTGTTTGGTTAAAAAAAAAAATCAATGAATCATACTGCTCATATGAATCAACTCGCATTATCAGATCAGAGTTCAGCAGTATTTGTCTGGTAATTCCTGTGTTAACTGGAAAACATCACACATGTATTGCCATGGTTTTCTTTCACACTGATGTAACCTTCTACACAGTTTGCAGAGTTTTATAAAGTCATTATTTTAGCAGGTAGTTTGATGCAAAGACTATACTCAGTTTATTAAAGTCCAACAAACCTCTAAATATTTAAAATTAAATTATGAATGAAAAACCCACAGACACATACTTTTTTGAAAATGTGTGTTTTTTTTGAAATTTCTATATTTAGTCATGGCAGTAAAATAATTCTCTCAAATTAAGGCACAAAAGGGCAATGCAACTCCCATCAAAAGTGTTCTCAGAATAATTCACATTTCAAACAGTGCATACATTTCTTATATGTTTATTAACTTAATGTCTTTATCACTTAAAACCATAAAGAAATACATTATACAATTACAGAAATGATGTACCCCACAAAATGCCTCTAAAATTGCTTCTTTTGTACAGTTAGTTCCTAATGTCTCTAGTAGTAAAATAACTCAACATGGCTTGGCAAAAATGCATAGATTAAATGTAACTTTTTTTTTCGCCTTCTCCCATTCCCCCATCTACAGACTTGCTGAAACACATGCAGTACTTTGTAAAGCATAATGTAAGATATTTATTCTCCATCAAGTCCACTGTGGGCAATCAACAGTGAGTCTTAAATTCTACAGTGAGGCCACTGAAGTCAAGTGATGTCACTGCTTTCTTACAATAGTTTTGTATAGTCTTGCAAGAGCACAGAATCTGAGGTCATTTGAAAGAATTTCAGTTGTCTCATTTTGAGATATTTTCTTTATTCCTTCTATGAGCTGATCTTGACAGCGATGTCCATCCCGCATGAAAGTGAAAGTCCCTTCCTCCCACTCGGATGGGGAAACCTGTTCTATCATGACTGACAGGCATTTTCTTAGAAATTCAGAAAGGCAGCACCTTTTAAAAAATATATATATATATAGCTAAGCTTTTCCTCAATTGTACTTGCATTATATAGTAATAATTAATCTAATCTACCTGCAGGCAAACCTGCAATTAAAAAGAAAAACAAGGAACAAAAAACTCTCAGTGTGCTTTTTTGCCAAAGCGAGGACAGAGTAACCATGATCTTAACCCTGAAGCCTGTGATACTTCCAATTGTAGCTTTCGATTTTCCTTTTCTTTCTTTCTCAAATCCTGTGTATTAGCTTTCTTTCTATCAATTTTAAAATCTTCCCGATTCATTATTTCTGCCAACTTGTTAACAGCCTGTGTTTTTAGGGTTCGTTCTGTGTTGATATTCTTTTCAAAGGCAGCCTTAAGATTACTAATCTCTTCCTCTTTCTTCAATTTATGTTCTTCCTCTGCCTTCCTCATTTTATCCGTTAGCTCCTCATTTTCTTTTCTTAATAATTCAGTGTCTTTGGTAAGCATGCTGTTCGTTTCTTCAAGCCGACAAGCAGCTCTCTTGCTTTCTTGGGTCAATTCAAAATGCTGCTCTTCCAGAAGCTCTCGAGCCAGCTGCTCAGACTCAGCTTTTGTTTCTGCTAAATCCAACCAAGTGGCGAGGGTTTCTTTTTCATTTTGTACTTGTATTTTCTTTAAATTCTCTGTGTTTTTTCTTCAATTTCTCCTTAAGTTCCTTTGCCTGGCTCTTATAAAGTCTCGAGAGATATTGCTCAGCTTCAAGCAGATCTTGCAGGTCCCACATCTGTCCTTCGTGTCCTCTCTATTGGCTTGTAAACTGAGCTAACTCGAATTCTAATAATCTCTTTGCTTCCAATAAAGTATTTATTTCCGGTTTCATCTGTTTTCTGGACCTCTTAAATTATCTGCTTCAAATGCCTGAGTCTTAAATTCATTTTGTAACAACAGTTGCTTATTTGATTCTTGCTCCAACTGAAGACTTAGATTCTTAACTTCATCCTCCGTTCTTTCTTTATTTTCCATCAAATGCTCAAGCTTCTGCTGAGATTGTTTCAGGTCAGCATCTAGCATGGAACACTGCTTCTCAGTCTGAACAACCCTACTTTCAGCCTTCTCCCAAGCCTCTCTCTCTTCCTTTAGCTTTTTCTCCATCTCACACATTGCAACAGATTTTGCCTCTACAATAGACTGATGTTTGTCAGTTAAACGAGCTTTGGTTACTTTATGTTCATTTACCTCTTGTTCTAACCATTGTTGTAATGATTTGAGTTTATAGTTTAAATCTGTTTCTAAATTATAATTTTCCTTTTCCGAGTGATTAAGCATGTCTTGAGCTTCTTTTCTTTCTTCCCCTCTTTCAAGATTATGTTTGAGATGCTTCACCTCCTCTTGTAAAGGTGTAATTTGAGCTTGAAGGTCTCCAATCATCTCAGAATCATGACCTCTGTCTCTTCGTTCAGCTTCTAACACAGCCTGCAGCTGGTAATAATCCTTGTCCATTTGTGACTTGGAATTCTCTAAAATTCTATTTCTCTCCTGCAATTCTCTGTTTAGGGACTCGAGCTGACTGATCTCTGTGGGACGCTTCCTTAATCTGACAGCTGTGTCTGATTCTGTCCTCAGTAAGTCACTGTCTTCTGGCTGCTTTTGCAATTGTGCTGGCTTCTCATTAGCAAGCTGTGAATTCTGATTTATTTTCTTTAAGTCTTCCAACTGATCCTTTAATGTAGAAACCTCATTTTCTACATCCTTCCTCTTCTCATTTTCCTGTTCTGCTTTTCTTTGGTACTCATTAATTCTATGCTGTAGCAACATTTTCGCCTTCGCATCTGAGACACCATAGATTCTAGATTTCTTCTTTGAGTCCCCTCTTCATCCAGTTCTTTCATTATCTTGTCTAGTTTTATGTTTGAAGCTCTACACTTCTGCTCCATTTCATCTTTTAATTGCATTTCATTATGCAGCTGTTCTTCCAGCTTAATAATGGTTTTTTGCAAATTTTCCTGCAAGCTTTTGTCCACATTGGAGCTCGTTCTATTATCAGTAGGATTAGCTGAAGACAAGTATCTACGATTGCTGTAATATGTAAATCCTACAAAAGGTAGCTGATTGCCAAAAAAGCTTTAGGTATAGGGAATATTTTTTCATCGCTTTTATCTTCTTCTAAATCATCAAAGTTACTTGTATCAATGTCACTGCTTAAATCTGGTACAACTGGTGCTACAGTGTCTCGGAGTGTTTCCCAAGCCCACAGATCATTTTTGAAGAAGAGATGTCATTTGATTTCTTCTACACCATTTAGCCCTAACCTCACCCCTCTGTCAGTAAGGAATGCACAAATAAGATTTTTTGCTTCTTTTGGTATGTCATTATCATCACGGAAGGTAAGTGAATTTTTATGGCTCATAATCTTACTATAAATTCCAACCAAAGAATCCGCATAAAAAGGTGTACCATTTCATATAAAAATACCCCAACGGCGCACCAGTCACATTCTCGTCCGTAATAACCATCACCACCTGGGATTTCAATACTTCAGGGAAAATATAATCAGGTGTTCCAACTGCTGTATCACACTGTACCATACCTTCCTTATTCATCTTCACACAAGTACCGAAATCTGAACTTCAAATGTCCAGATTTGTCCAGCAGCATGTTCTCAGGGTTCACATCCCTATGAATAAAACCCATGGAATGAATTGCATTCAGTGCAAGAACTACTTCTGCAGTATAGAATTGTGCCCATTTCTCAGGCACGTCATAGTTGCTCATTAAGTTTACAAGATCTCCACCAGGCATGTATTCCATCACCATGTAGAGGTAACGATCATTTGGAATACATAAAAAAGCTGAACGACCCAACGACTGTTAGCAAAAGCCATGATGTCCCTTTCTTCCCAGAAAAAAACAAAATCAGATCTCTTAATCATTTCACATTTGCTGAGAAGCTTCCTAGCGTACACCTGCCTGGTGGGTTTATGCTTTACCAGTTGAACTTCTCCATATGCACCTCTCCCAATCACCTTCACTACTTCATAATCTTCAGCTTTCATTCGTAAATCTCCAATTTCATTTTTTGTGTCTTTATATCTGCTTAAAAAGTCGTCGATATTTTTGTGGTTTCTTAAGGCAGGAAAATCTAAATCATATACCAAAGCCTCCAATCCATCCAGCAAACAATCCAAATTCACTTCCGATTTGGGATCTCGCAGCAGGTCGTCGATTTTTTTCAAACCGAGTCTCAAAACTGTCCCCGGTCGACATGCTGCTGTTCCTGTGACAGTCAGTCCCCTCGTCCCAGCCGCAGCCGCGGAAAGCGCCGTCAACCCACGTGCTCCGGCGGCGGGTCCGCAGCGAGCCGGAACCTCGGGGTCCCCAGGGGCGCCCGGCGCCCTTCCCCCTCGCGGAGGGGGTGTCCGCCCTCCGTCGCCTCCCACGCGGCAGCCCCTCCCGGCAGCCGACCGCGCCGCGGGCACAGCCGCCTTCGCCCAGGAGGGCGCCCGGGCCGAGCGGGCAGGCCGCGGAGAGGAGGGCCGGCAGCGCGGGGGCGCCCTCGGGCCGCAGGGAGGGCGGGTGCGGGGCTGGGCCCGCCGCTGCCACCGCCGCCGCCCGGGCCACGGGACGACGTCACGCTCCCACTTGGGACGTCCCCGCGGAGGCCCCCCGTGTCCGGCGGGGCAGCGCGGGGTGGGGACGCGGGCTTGGGAGCGGGACGGCAGGAGAGCCGGCGGCGCGGAAGGGGGAGCTGCCGGGAGAGGGCCAGGCGCTGAGCCCAGGCTCTCTAGGATTTCTGTCACCCTTAGTCGTTTGCCCCCGAATTCTCCAGGTGTTCACCGCTGTCTCCCCGACCCGAGGTCTTTCTCCGGCTTTCCCACGGCCCCCAGGCAGGTTCTTCCTCTCCTACCTAACACTGAACCTGGAGCCCCGAGTGTGTTCTACGGAGTGCAAAGGCTATTAGGTAGAATACAGTAATTAATTTTGGATTCGTGGTAAACACAGCACACACATCAACAAAAAGAACAGAAAAGGTGAACTAGAGAAATAAGACCCCCCAGAGCTATACCCCCTAATAAACAGGACGCATACCCTGGGAATTCAGCCAAGTCATGAATGAGCCGTGTTTATACTTTCATCCTTCTTAACAACAGTGCTGATATAAGAATTACCATGTTGGGTGGAGGGGAATGCATTTGCATTATATGTAGTAGTAACTCATTCCTGTTTATACTAAATCCTAGGACGTTGTCTGCTTCCCCCCTTATTCTCTCCATGTCCTTTGATTCTGTCCCTGCAGGTGTTTCTTGGAATCATCTCGCTTGTCCCATCTCCACCCGCCCCACTCACTGGGTCTGTGATAGGGGCCTCCCAGCAGCCCTCCCCATCTTTAATCTGGAGTTCCCTCTAAAATCCGTTATTCATACAGTAGCCAGAATTATCTTTAAACATATTAGTATAAACATAGAAACTCTCAGGTTAAAACCCTTAAATGGCTTCCAGTGTTATTGAGGAGACAATTTAAATTGTGAAATTAAAAATTCGAATGATTAAAATTGTCAACACAGCCTCTGACATCCTGCATGAACTGGCCTAGGTCAGCTTCCATGACTTCCCACACTGTGCTGCCCACTCAGTCACTTCCACACTCACTGTCCTTCTTTAAAGGTCTGGATGGGCCAAACCCCACCTCCGGGCTAACACACGTGCTGCTCTCTATGTGATTCTCTTCTCCTCACTCTTCACGTGGCCAAACACTCTCCCCTCAAGTCTCACCTATTTCTTCGGTAAGTGCCTTTACATCTGTAGCAGACACTGTGGTTCTCTCGCTCATTGCTTCTTCCAGCCTCCTTTAGTGTGGCCTCCCGAGCCGAGGAACTGAAAAGCTCAAAATTACATTGCTCATCCCCTTGCTGCCCAAGTTCTCAAGGTGACTTATTTTTACCAGGTAGACGCTCTCATAGAAGGCTTGAATTCAGAACTGAGTGCACTGGAGACAAGAACGGAATGTGAGGGGTCTGTTTTTTTGGTACAGACCCCAGCACAGAGATGACTTTTGGGCTCAGCACCAAGAATATCACCTCTCTGATGGTGGCAACATGAATAGCCCCACTGACGGCCCAGTTCTGTGCTGTGGCTTTGGGGACGGTTCACAGCAGTTCATTCTAGGCTTTGTGGCTTCACCAACCACTCTGAAGGTCATTCAGTATTCTGCAGTGAATACCTTTCTGTTTAAGCGGCCTAACACTGATTCTTTTATCTGAGATGAACCTTGATTGGTGTCTCCTATTCTAAATCAGGCCCATCTGTTAAAGTCTTTTTTTTTTTTGTATGATTAATCTACAATTACACGAGTAACATTGTGGTTACTAGACTCCCCCCACTATCAGGTTCTCACCACTTATCCCATTACAGTCACTGTCGATCAGCATAGTAAGATGCTATAGAATCACGCACTACTTGTCTTCTCTGTGTTGTACTGCCTTCCCCATGCCCTGCCCCCCCTACCTTATGTTTGCTAATCGTAATGCCCCTTTGTCCTCCTTCTCCTTCCCTCCCCACCCATCCTCCCCAGTCCCTTTCCCTTTGGTAACTGTTAGTCCATTCTTGGGTTCTGTGAGTCTGCTGCTGTTTTGTTCCTTCAGTTTTTTCTTTGTTCTTATGCTCCACAGATGAGTGAAATCATCTGATACTTGTCTTTCTCCACCTGGCTTATTTCACGGAGCATAATACCCTCTAGCTCCATCCATGTTGTTGCAAACGGTAGGATTTGTTTTCTTATTATGACTGAATAACATCCCATTGTCTATATGTACCACATCTTCTTTATCCATTCATCTACTGATGGACACTTAGGTTGCTTCCATTTCTTGGCTATTGTAAATAGTGCCGCAATAAACATAGGGGTGCATCTGTCTTTTTCAAACTGGGCTGCTGCATTCTTGGGGTAAATTCCTAGGAGTGGGATTCCTGGGTGAAATGATATTTCTGTTTTGAGTTTTTGGAGGAACCTCCATACTGCTTTCCACAATGGTTGAACGAATTGACATTCCCACCAGCAGTGTAGGAGGGTTCCCCTTCCTTCACATCCTTGCAACATTTGCTGTTGTTTGTCTTTTGAATGGCTACATACTAACTGGTGTGAGGTGATATCTCATTGTGGTTTTAATTTGCATTTCTCTGATGATTAGTGACGTGGAGCATCTTTTCATGTGCCTGTTGGCCATCTGAATTTCTTCTTTGGAGAAGTGTCTGTTCAGCTCCTCTGCCCATTTTTTAATTGGCTTATTAGCTTTTTGTTTGTTGAGAGGTACATGAGCACATTGTATAATTTGGATGTCAACCCCTTATCAGATATGTCACTTATGCATATATTCTCCCATACTGTAGGATGTCTTTTGGTTCTACTGATGGTGTTCTTTGCCATACAGAATTACTTAGTTTGATATAGTCCCACTTGTTCATTTCTGCTTTTATTTCCCTTGAAGGGAAATATGTTCATGAAGTTGCTCATGTTTATGTCCAAGATATTTTTGCCTATTTTTTTCTAAGAGTTTTATGGTTTTGTGACTTACATTCAGGTCTTTGATCCATTTCATGTTTACTTTTGTGTATGGAGTTAGACAATAATCCAATTTCATTCTCATCCATGTAGCTGTCCAGTTTTGCCAACACCAGCTGTTGAAGAGGCTATAATTTCCCAATTGTATATCCATGGCTCCTTTATAGTATATTAATTGAGCATATATGCTTAGTTTTATATCTGGGCTCTCTAGTCTGTTCCATTGGTCTGTGGGTCTGTTCTTGGGCCAGTACCAAATTGTCGTGATTCCTGTGGCTTTGTAGTAGAGCTTGAAGTTGGGAGGCGACATCACCCCTGCTTTATTCTTCCTTCTCAGGATTGCTTTGGCTATTTGGGGTCTTTTGTGGTTCCATATGAATTTTAGAACTATTTGTTTCAGTTCATTGAAGAATGCTGTTGGTATTTTGATAGGGATTGCATTGAATCTGTAGATTGCTTTAGGTGGGATGGCCATTTTGACAATATTAATTTATCCTATCCATGAGCATGGGATGTGTTTCCATTTATTGATATCTTCTTTAATTTCTCTCATGAGTGTCTTGTAGTTTTCAGAGTATAGGTCTTTCACTTTCTTGGTTAGGTTTATTCCTAGGTATTTTATTCTTTTTGATGCAACTTTGAATGGAATTGTTTCCCTGATTTCTCTTCTGCTAGGTCATTGTTAGTGTATAGGAATACAACAGACTTCTGTGTATTAATTATGTATCCTGTAACTTCGCTGAATTCAGATATTGGATCTTGTAGTTTTGGAATGGATTCTTTAGGATTTTTTATGTACAATATCATGTCATCAGCAAACAGGGACAATTTGACTACTTCCTTGGTAATCTGGATGCTTTTTATTTCTTTGTGTTGTCTGATTACCATGGCTATGATCTCCAGACTATGTTGAATAAAAGTTGGGAGAGTGGGCATCCTTGTCTTGTTCCCAATCTTAAAGGAAAAGCTTTCAGCTTCTTGCTGTTAAGTATGAGGTTAGCTGTGGGTTTGTCATATATGGCCTTTATTATGTTGAGGTACTTGCCCTCTATACCCATTTTGTTGAGAGTGTTTATCATGAATGGATGTTGAATTTTGTCAAATGCTATCTCAGCATCTATGGAGATGATCATGTGGTTTTTGTCCTTCTTTTTGTTTATGTGGTGGATGACGTTGATGGATTTTCGAATGTTGTACCATCCTTGCATCCCTGGGATGAATCCCACTTGATCATAATGGATGATCCTTTTGATGTGTTTTTGAATTCAGTTTGTTAATATGTTGTTGAGTATTTTTGCATCTATGTTTATCAGGGATATTGGTCTGTAATTTTCTTTTTTTGTGTTGTCTTTGCCTGGTTTTGGTATTAGAGTGATGTTCACCTCGTAGAATGTGTTTGGGAATATTCCCTCCTCTTACACTTTTTAGAAAACTTTAAGGGGGGGTGGGTATTAGGTCTTCACTAAATTTTTGGTAAAATTCAGCAGTGAAAACACCTGGTCCAGGTGTTTTCTTCTTAGGTAGTTTTTTGATTACCAATTCAATTTCTTTGCTGATAGTTGGTCTATTCAGATTTTCTGTTTTTTCCTGGGTCAGCCTTGGAAGGTTGTATTTTACTAGAAAGTTTTCCATTTCTTCTTGGTTATCCAGTTTGTTGCCATATAATTTTTCATAGTATTACCTCATAATTCTTTGTATTTCTGTGGTGTCCGTAGTGATTTTTTCTCTCTCATTTCTGATTCTGTTTATGTGTGTGTCTCTCTTTTTTTCTTGATAAGTCAGGCTAAGGGTTTATCTATTTTGTTTATCTTCTCAAAGAACCAGTTCTTGCTTTCACTGATTCTTTCTATTGTTTTATTCTGCTCAATTTTATTTATTTATGGTCCAATTTTTATTATGTCCCTCCTTCTACTGACTTTGGGCTTCATTTGTTCTTCCTTTTCTAGTTTTGTTCATTGTTAGTTTGGACTGTTAATTTGGGATAGTTTTTCTTTCCAGAGGTGCCTGTATTGCAATATACTTCCCTGTTAGCATGGACTTTGCTGCGTCTCACAGATTTTGTGGTGTTGAATCATTGTTGTCATTTGTCTCCATATATTACTTGATCTCTGTTTTTATTTTGTCATTTATCCATTGATTTTTTAGGAGCATGTTATTAAGCCTCCATATGTTTGTGGGCCTTTTCATTTTCATTGTGTAATTTATTTCTTGTTTCATACCTTTGTGATCTGAGAAGCTGATTGGTACAATTTCAATCTTTTTGAATGTATTGAGGCTCTTTTTGTGGCCTAGTATATGATCTATTCTTGAAAATGTTCCATGTACATTTGAGAAGAATGTGTATTCTGTTGCTTTAGGATGGAGTGTTCTGTAGATGTCCGCTAGGTCCATCTGTTCTAACACATTTTTCAGTGCCTGTGTCTCTTTGCTTATTTTCTGTCTGGTTGATCTGTCCTTGGGAGTGAATGGTGTGTTGAAGGCCCCTAAAATGAATGCATTGCATTCTATTTCCCCCTTTAATTCTGTATTTGTTTCACATATATAGGTGATCCTGTGTTGGGTGCATAGATATTTATAATAGTTATATCCTCTTGTTGGACAAGCCCCTTTATCATTAATTAATGTCCTACTCTGTGTCTTCTTACTTTCTTTGTTTTGAAGTCTATTTTGTCTGATACAAGTACTGCAACTCCTACTTTTTTTCCCTATTTGTTGCATGAAATATACTTTTCCATCCCTTTTCTTTCCATCTGTGTATGTCTTTGGGTTTGATGTGAGTCTCTTGTAGGCAGCATATGGATGGGACTTGTCTTTTTATCCATTCAGTGGCTCTATATCTTTTGATTGGTGCATTCAGACCATTTACATTTAGGGTGATCATCAATAGGTATGCACTTATTGCCATTGCAGGCTTTAGATTCGTGGTTACCAAAGGTTCAAGGGTAATTAACTTACTAGCTAACATTCTAATTGAACTCACTTTGTATGCTATTACAAACACAACCTAAAGATTCTTTTTTTTTCCTCGTTTTTCTTCCCCCTCCATTCTTTATATGTTAGATATCATATTCTGTACACTTTTTCTATCCCTTGTTTGACTTTGGGGATAGTTGATTTGATTTTACATCTGCTTAGTAATTAATTGTTCTACTTTGCTGTGGTTTTATTTCCCCTGTGTGACATCTATTTAGCCTTAGAACTACTTCCATCTATAGCAGTCCCTCCAAAATGCACTGTAGATGTGGCTTGTGGGAGGTAAATTCTCTTCAGCTTTTGCTTATCTGAAAATTGTTTAAACCCTCCTTCAAATTTAAATGTTAACCTTTCCAGATAGAGTATTCTTGGTTCGAAAATCTTCTGCTTCATTGCATTAAATACATCATGCCACTCCCTTCTGGCCTGTAAGGTTTCTGTTTAGAAATCTGATGGTAGCCTGATGGGTTATCCTTTATATGTGATCTTTTTTCTCTTTCTACCTGCTTTTAAAAGTCTGTCTTTATCCTTGATCTTTGACATTTTAATTATTATATGTCTTGTTGTTGTCTTCCTTGGGTCCCTTGTGTTGGGAGATCTGAGCACCTCCTTGGCTTGAGAGCCTATCTCCTTCCCCAGATTGGGGAAGTTTTCATCAATTACCTCCTCAATGACACTTTCTATCTTTTTTCTCTCTCTTTTTCTTCTGGTACCCCTGTAATGCGAATATTGTTCCGATTGGATTGGTCACACAGTTCTCTCAATACTCTTTCATTCTTAGAGGTCCTTTATTCTCTCTGTGCCTCAGCTTCTTTGTTTTCCTCTTCTCTAATTTCTATTCCATTTACCGTCTCTTCTACTATATCTGACCTACTTTTAAATCCCTCCATTGTATGTTTCATTTTGGATATGGAATTTCTTAATGATTGAATCTCCATCTTAAATTCATTCCTGAGTTCTTGAATATTTTTCTGTACCTCCATTAGCATGTTTATGATTTCTATTTTGAACTCTCTTTCAGTAAGTTTGGTGAGTTCAGTTTCATTTGCCCCTTTTTCTGGGGTTTGTGAGATTTTGGTCTGAACCAGGCTCCTTTGACCTTTCATATTTGTATGTGGTGCCCTCTAGTGCCCAGAAGCTCTAGTCTCTGGAGCTGCTCAACCCCTAGAGTGAGGTTGTGCATCATTGGGGAGCCGGGCTGGTGCCTGGGGGAAGCACAGAGCTGTTTCCTGCTTTCCGGCTGCAGTGCCTGTCTCCAGTACCAGAGTCAGTGTGCCGAGCACACAGCTGTAAGCCTCTGTGATTTGCGTCTCTAGCTGTTGTAGGTGAGGCCTCCCTCTGGCTGGTCTGACACTAGCAGAGTGACTGCTGGCTTGCAAGCTAGTGCCTGCAGGTCAGGAAGAAGGCGCAGCAGGCTGCATGTCATGGTGGCGGACCTCAGAGCTGAGTAGCCAGCCAGGATGATGGAGCACATGAAGCTCCTTAAAGTTCCCAACCAGCTGGGCAGAGCACAGCAACGTTGTCCTGCTCTCCCTTCTTCCACACAGCAAGCTCCATGCAAACCCCGCCCCTTCAGCAGCCCTGTCGCTGCTATGAAGCCTCTCAGACCACCTGCCTTTCTTTGTCCCACAGTGGCCGGGTGTGGATCCCCATCCTCACAAATGGCTGGAATCTCAATCTCTCAAGCACTCCGCCTGTCCAGGCTCCCCAACACCACCAACCTCTAGAGCACCACACAATGTAGGTTTGTATTCCAAAGCCGATCTCCAGGGCTGTGAGCTGGGATGAGGAAGGGCTTGGGTCCCGCCGGATTAAAGCTTTGGTACATTACCCTGCTTCGTGAGGTCTGCTCTGTTCATGAGATCTGTATGCAGTCTGGTGCAGCCTTCCTTCCTGTTGCTGTTCCAGGGTTAGTTGTATTAACTATATTTTCATATTATATGTGGTTTTGGGAGGAGTTCTCTGTCTTACTGCTCACTCCACCATCTTTAATCCCTCAGGTAGGGGTTTATTTCTGCACTAACTCTTCTGTTCTAATGATCTCTTTTATTCTTGCACTAACAATATACAATGTGTATATTAAGCTGTTTATTCTATTGCCATATAAAATTCATTGTAAAAATACACTTTTTCAATACTTTCTACTGTTGATGGAAATTTGGGTTGCTTTCAGTTTTTTACTATAACAAGTAACACTCTTATGAGTGTTTTTGTACCTCTCTTTTGATGAATATAACTGTGCCATCCTGAGGGGTTTAAATCTAGATAGAGGGCACACTTATGTTCTGCTCTAGAAGATATTTTTGTTATTTTCCAAAGCGTGTATTCCAATTTATACTCCCACTAGCATTGTGTCAGAGTTTCAGCCTCCCAGCACTTAGTGTTTTTCATTCTCTTTGTTTTAACAGTGTCTATGCAGTAATACCAAATTGGGTTTTAATTTGTATTTCTCTTGCGCCTAATGAAGTAGAGTGCTTTTTATTTGTTTATGGCCATTTGAATATCCTG
Source organism: Phataginus tricuspis (assembly GCA_029783875.1). Classification (NCBI taxonomy): domain Eukaryota; kingdom Metazoa; phylum Chordata; class Mammalia; order Pholidota; family Manidae; genus Phataginus; species Phataginus tricuspis. Next base: position 71,261,560 of record JAQQAC010006904.1, on the reverse strand, counting down.
TTTATGTAGGGCCTGTCCAAGCTTTCTACTCATTTTTCCTATTGTATGGTTGGCAGTTACAAATAGATTTGAAGGTTGTTACTCTTTTTCTTTTTCTTTTTTTTAAATGTATTCTGGCTGTGTGTCCGTTGTTGAAAATACATATTGCAAATATCCTTTCCCAGTCTGTGATGTTCCTCTTCATCCTCTTAATGGCATGTTTTGATGAATACCAGTAATTTTTTTCTGATTTACTGCTTTAAATGGTTTGTCTTTTATGTGTTGTGGTAATAAACCTTTACCTACCCAAAATGAAGTAAATGCAGTCATACCTGGAAAATATGTCAGGTTTGGTTCCAAACTGCCACAGTAAACTAAACATCAAGATAAAGTGATCAAATGAATTTTTTGGTTTCTCAGTGCATATGAATGTTTTGTTGATGCTATACTGTAGTCTTTCAAATGTGCAATAGAGTTATGTCTGAAAACATATTCATACTTACAGACTGATCAGGGTGGTTGAAAAGGTTGGGTGGCTATGGCAATTCATTAAAATAAGACAACAGTGCAATTTGTCGTATCAATTGACTCTTCCTTTCATGAATGATTCCTCTATAGTATGCACTGCTTTTTGATAGCATTGTATCCACAGTATAACTTTTTCAAATTTGGAGTCACTTCTCAATCATAGATTTGTCATAGTCTAAATCCTCTGTTGTTATTTCACCAATATTAACAGCATCTTCACTAGGAGTAGATTCCAGCTCAAGAAACCATTTCCTTTGCTCATCTATATGAAGCAGCTCTCATCCATTCAAGTTTTATCATGAGATCACAGAAATTCAGTCCCATCTCAGGCTCTCTTTCTAGTTATCTTGTTATTTCCACTACATCTGAAGTTACTTCCTCCCTGCTGACTTAAACCCTTAAAGTCATCCAGGAGGAATGGAGTCAGCTTCTTCCAAGTTCCTGTTAAGGTCGACCTCTTCCCATAAATCATGAGTATTTGTAATGGCATCTAGAATTGTTATTCATATCCAGAGGTTTCAATTTACTTCACCTAAATCCATCAGAGGAATAACTGTCTATGGCAACTATAGCTTTAAAAAGTGTATTTCTTTCCTAACAAGACTTGAACGTTGTAATTACTCCTTGATCTAAGGGCAGAAGAATGGCTACTGTATTAGTAGGCATGAAAACAACCTTAATATCATTGTAAATTTCCATCAGAGCTCATGGGTGACCTCATACATTGTCAATTAGCATTAATATTTGGAAGGAATTATTTTTTCTGAGCAGTAGATCTCAAGAGCAGGCTTAAAATATTCAGTAAACTGTGTTAGAAACCACTGAGCTTCCATCCAAGCTTTTTTGTTCTATTTCTAGAACATAGGTGAAGTAGAGATTTAGCATAATTCTTAAAGGCCCCAGAATATTTCACATGTAAATGAGCATTAGCTTCAATTTAAAGTTACCAGCTGCATTAGCTTCTCACAAGAGAGTCAGCCTGGCCTCTGAGACTTGAAGCCAGGCACTGACTACTCCTTTCAATCTATGAAAGTCCCAGATGGCATCTTTTCTAAAAGAAGGCCGTTTTATCTACACTGAAAATCTGGTGTTTAATTTGAGCCAGAATTTCTGGACCACTTGGTGCAGCTTCCAAAGAAGCCCCTGCTGCTTCACCCTGTACTTTTAGGTTATGGAGATGACTTGTTTCCTTCAGCCTCATGAACCAACCTCTTCTAGCCTCAAACTTTTCTTCTGCAGCTTCTTACCTCTCTCAGCCTTCATGTAATTAAAGATAATTGGGGCCTTGCTCTGAATTAGACTTGTGCTTACAGGAATATTATGGCTGGTGTGATTTATACAGACCACTAAAATGTTCTCCATATCAGCAGGTAGGCTGTTTTATTTTCTATCATCCATGTGTTCACTGGAGAAGCACTCTTAAAGTCCTTTAAGAACTTTACTTTGTGTTCTAAACTTGTTGTTTGCTCAAACTTTTGGCCTATCTCTGCTTTTGACATGTTTTCCTCACTAAGCTTAATCATTTCCAGCTTTTGTTTTAAGTGAGAGACCCATGACACTTAGAGTCACTTAGAGGCCACTGTAGGGTTATTAACTGGTCTAGATTCAATATTGTTGTGTCTGAGGTAATAGATAGTCCTGAGGAGAGGGAGAGAGAAGAGGAAACCGACTCTCATTAGAGAAGTCAAAACATACATAATATTTATCAATTAAGTTTGCTGTCTTATATGGGGAATTTCATTCCACCCCACAAAAATTACCATAGTAACACCAAAGATCACTAATCACAGATGACCATAACAAACATAGTAATAATGAAAACGTTTGTAATATTGCAAAAATTACCAAAATGTGCACTGAGACAGTGAGAAAATTCTTTTGGAAAAATGGCACCAAGCGATTGCTTGATGGAGGGTTGCCATAAACCTTATAATTGTGAAAAACAATATTTGAGGAGGGGGGGAGTATGGCAGAATGAGAAGTGAGGCAAAAACCTCCTCACAAAACTACATACAACACGAAAATATGGCAAATACAACTAATCCTGAAAGAGCAACCTGAAGACTACTACAGACAGCCTACATCTGGGGAAAAACTAACAGAAAAGGGTAAAGTAGCAAAGCTGCGATCCAGCAAGATCAAAGCCCTCCCCCAACGCCAGCTCATAGGTGGGAGGAAGAGAAATGGAAAAGGCAGGGAGTAGAAGCCCAGGACTGCTAAATACCCACCCCTGGAGATCTGTTCCAGGAGCATGAACCCACACTGTATGGTGCTCCGGAGATGAGGGGTTGGAAAGCAAAGACAGGTGGAGCACTTGGAGAGACTGAGTTTCTAGGCACTTGTAGATAAGAGGTGCTCTGGGAAAAAAGAAAGGCAGACACTTTGAAAGACTTCCCAGCAGCAAGAGAGGTGCTAAAGGGGCAAGGATTACACAGAGATTGCTGCTCAGGAGAAAGGACAAGTGGACAAAATGGTCCTGACACACTCAGCCCAGCAGGTTGGGAACTTTCAAGAGCTTCAGGTGCTCCATCCCCCTGGCTGAAAATGCAACGCAGGGGCTCTCACTGCTATATGCAGCCTGCCCCTCCTTCCTAACCCAGCCAGCACCTGCTCCCTATAACTGCTGCCCCAGCCATGACACCAGGGCAGCCAGAGGGCAGCCCCACCTAAAGCAGCTACAGGGGCTTAGCACAAAGGCTCCTCCCTGTGTGCTCAGACTACTGGCCCTGGCAGGGGGAACAGGTGCTACAGCCAGGAAGCCGGAAAGAGCTCTTTCCTCCAAGCAGGTGCCTGTGTCCTGCACCAGTAACCCTGCTGTCACTCTTCTGGGCAGCTCCACAGAGCAGAGCTTCTGAGCACCAGAGTATGCTGCCCATACAAAGATATTATTCCATAGTAATCATTAGAAATATGAAATGGTAAAAGAACCTTGCACAAACCAAAATCTCTCAAACAGTAGAAAAAGGGTTAAGCGAGACTAAAATCACTAATTTTCTTGATAAAGATTTCAAAATAAAAATCATAAACATGCTCACAGGGCTACAGGAAAATATCCAAGATCTCAGGAAGGACTTCAAGAAAGAGATAGAAACTTTGAAAAATACAGTATCTGAAATGAAACATACAATGGAGGAATTTAAAAGCAGATCAGATGAGATACAGGAGACGGCAAATGAAATAGATCTTGGAGAACAGGAATACAAAGAAGCAGAGGCCCAGAAAGACAAAAGGATCTCTAGGAATGAAAGAATAATAAGAGAACTGTGTGATCAATCCAAACAGAACAATATTTGCATTATTGGGGTACCAGAAAATGAAGAGAGAGAAGAAGGGATAGAGTATCTTTGAGGAAATAATTGCTGAAAACTCCCCCAATCTGGGGAAGGACATAGTGTCTCAGAGCCATGAAATTGAACAGATCTCCCAACACAAGGGAACCAAGGAAGGCAACACCAAGACATATAATAATTAAAATGGCAACGATCATGGAAAAAGACAGAGTATTAAAAGCAGCAAGAGAGAGAAAAAAGATCACATATAAAGGAAAACCTATCAGGCTATCACCAGACATTTGAGCAGAAATCTTACAGGCCAGAAGGGAATGACATGATATATTTAATGCAATGAAACAGAAGGGCTTGAAGCAAGAATACTCTACCTGGAAAGATTGCCATTTAAATTTGAAGCAGGGATTAAACAATTTCCAGATAAGCAAAAGTTAAGGAAATTTAAGTTCCACAAAACATCTCTAGAGTGTATTTTAGAAGGACTGCTATAGATGGAAGTGGTCCTATGGCTAAGTAGCTTCCACCAGAGAAAATAAAACCACAGTAAAGGAAGCAGGTAAATTAGTTACTAAGCAAATGCAAAATTAAATCAACTACCCACAAAGTCAGTCAAGGGATACACAAAGAGTACAGAATATGATATCTAATATATAAAGAGTGGAGGAGGAAGAAAAAGAAGGGAGGGAAAAAATACCTTTAGATTGTGTTTTACATAGTGTACCAAGCTAGTTAAGTGTTAGATAGTAAAGAAGGTACCCTTGAACCTTTATAACCACGAATCTAAAGCCTGCAATGGCAATATGTACATATCAATCGATAATCACTGTAAATGTAAATGGATTGAATGCACCAAAAGACATAGTGTCACTGAATGGATAAAAAACAAGACCTGGCTATATGCTGCCTACACAAGACTCACTTCAAACCCAAAGACATACAGAGACTAAAAGTGAAGCAATGGAAAAAGATATTTCATGCAAATAATAGAAAAAAGCAGGAGTTGCTGTACTTGTATCAAACAAAATAGATTTCAAAACAAAGAAAGTAATAAGAGACAAGGACACTACATAAAGGGGTCATTCCAACAAGAGGATATAATCATTATAAATATCTATGCACCAGTATTAGAGCACCAAAATATGTGAAACAAATACTAACATAATTAAAGGGGAAATAAAATGCAATGCATTCTTTTTAGGAGACTTCAACATACCACTCACTGAAAAGGATAGATCAACCAGACAGAAAATAAGTAAGGAGACAGAGACACTGAAGAATACATTAGAACACATGGACCTAACAGACACCTAAACAACATCCCACCCAAAAGCAGAATGATATACATTCTTCTCAAGTTCACATGGAACATTTACCAGAATAGATCACATACTAGGCCACAAAAAGACTCTCAGTAAATTCAGAAGGATTGAAATTGTACCAACCAGTTTCTCAGACTACAAAGGTATGAAACTAGAAATAAATTATGCAAATAAAACAAAAAAGCCTACAAACGCATGGAGGTTGAACGACATGCTCATAAATAATCAATGGATCAATGACCAAATAAAAACAGAAATCAAGCAATATATGGAGAAAAATGAAAAAAAAAATCTCAACACCACAAAGTCTGTGGAATGCTGCAAAGGCCCTGCTAAGAGGAAAGTATATTGCTATACAGGCTTACCTCAAGAAAGAAGAACAATCCCAAATAAACAGTCTAAACTCACAATTAGTGAAAGTAGAAAAGAACAAATGAGGCCCAAAGTCAGTAGAAGGAAGGACATAATAAATATTAGAGCAGAAATAAATAAAATTGAGAATAATAAAACAGCAGAAAGAATCAATGACACCAGGAGCTGGTTTGTTGAGAAAATAAACAAAATAGTTAAACTCCTAACCAGACTTATCAAGAAAAAAAGAGAGTCTGCAAATATAAGCAGAATCAGAAGTGAGAAAGGAAAAATCACTATGGACCCCACAGAAGTACAAAGAATTATTAGAGAACACTATGAAAAATTATATGGTAACAAACTGGATAACCTAGAAGAAATGGACAACTTTCTAGAAAAATACAACCTTCCAAGGCTGACCCAGGAAGAAATAGAAAATCTGAATAGATCAATTACCAGCAAGGAAATTAAATTGGTAATCAAAAACCATCTAAGAAAAAATTACCTGGACCAGATGGTTTCACTGCTGAATTTTATCAAACATTTAGTGAAGACCTAATACCCATCCTCCTTAAAGTTTTCCAAAAAGTGGAAGAGAAGGGAATACCCCCAAACTCATTCTACGAGGCCAGCATCACTCTAATACCAAAACCAGGCAAAGAGACCACAAAGAAAAAAACAAAATTACAGGCCAATGTCCCTGATGAACGTAGATGAAAAATTATATGCTAACAAATTGTATAATATAGAAGAAATGAACAACTTTCTAGTAAAATACAACCTTCCAAGACTAGCCAAGGAAAAAACAGAAAATCTGAACAGACCAAATACCAGCAATGAAATTGAATTGGTAATCAAAAACTCCTGAACAAATCAAGAACAATCATCTGAATCAGCTGGCTTCACCACCGAATTTTATCAAACATTTAGTGAAGACCTAATATCCATCCTCCTTAAAGTTTTCCAAAAAAGTAGAAAATGTGAGAATACTTCCAAATTGATTCTATGAGGTTAGCATCTCTCTAATACCAAAACCTGGCAAAGACACTACAGAAAAAAAATTACAGACCAATATCCCTGATAAACTTAGATGCAAAAATCCCCAACAAAATATTTGCAAACCAAATTCAAAAATACATCAAAAAGATCATCCATCATGGTCAAGTGGGATTTTTTAATTAAGATACAAAGATATACATGCTTTTGCATAGGATATACATTAATAATTGAAAATTCATCAACATCACACACCACATCAATGAAAGTCACATGATCATCTCATTAGATGCTGAAAAAGCATTCAACAAAATTCAACATCCTTTCATGATAAAAACTCTCAACAAAATGGGTATAGAGGGCAAGTACCTCAACATAATAAAGGCCATAGATGATAAACCCACAGCTAAAATCATGCTTAACAGCGAAAAGCTGAAAGCATTTCCTCTAAGATTGGGAATACGACAAGGATGCCCACTCTCCCCACTTTTATTCAACACAGTACTGGAGGTCCTAGCCATGGCAAATAGACAACAGAAAGAAATAAAAGGCATCCTGACTGGTAAGGAAGAAGTTATACTGTCACTGTTTGCAGATGACATCATATTGTACATAAAAATCCCTAAAGTGCCCACCCCAAAACTACTAGAACTAATAACTGAATTCAAAGTTGCAGGATACAAAATTAATGCACAGAAATCTGTTGCATTCCTATATAGTAATGATGAACTAGTAGAGAAATCAGGAAAACAATTCCATTCACAATTACATCAAAAAGAATAAAATACCTAGGAATAAACTTAACCAAGGACGTGAAATGTCTATACACTGAAAACTACAAGACACCATAGAAATTAAAGAAGACACCAATAAGTGGAAATACATCCCATGCTCATGAATAGGAACAATTAATATTGTCAAAGTGACCATTCTGCCTAAAGCAATCTACAGATTCAATGCAATCTCTGTCAAAATACCGACAGCATTCTTCAATCAACTAGAACAAATAGTTCTAAAATTTATATGGAACCACAAATGTCCCTGAATAGCCAAAGCAATCCTGAGAAGGAAGAATAAAGCTAGGGGGATTATGCTCCCTAACTTCAAACTCTAATACAAAACCACAATAGTCAAGACAATTTGGTACTGGCACAAGAACAGACCCATAGATCAATGGAACAGAATAGAGAGCCAAGATATAAACCCAAGCATATATGGCCAATTAATATACGATGAAGGAGCCATGGATATACAATGGGGAAATGACAGCCTTATCAACAACTTGTGTTGGCAAAGCTGGACAGATACATATAAGAGAATGAAACTGGATTATTGTCTATCTCCATACACAAAAGTATCCTTGGAATGGATCAAAGACCTGAATGTAAGTCATGAAACCATAAAACTCTTAGAAGAAAACTTAGACAAAAATTTCTTGAACATAAACATGAGCAACTTTTTCATGAACACATCTCTTCAGGCCAAGGAAACAAAACCAAAAATAAACAGATAGGACTACATCAAACTAAAAAGTTTCTGTACAGTGAAGGACACCATCAGTAGAACAAAAATGCATCCTATAGCATGGGAAAATATATTCATAAATGACACATCCAATAAGGGGTTAATATCCAAAATATATAAAGAACTCACATGCCCCAACACCCAAAAAGCAAATAACCTGATCTCAAATGGGCAGAGGATCTGAACAGACACTTCTCCAAAGAAGAAATTCAGATGGCCAACAGGCACATGAAAAGATGCTCCACATCGCTAATTACCTGAGAAAATGAAAATTAAAACCATAATGAGATATCGCCTCACACCAGTTAGGATGCCAACATCCAAAAGACAAACAACCACAAATGCTGGCGAGGATGCGGGGAAAGGGAAACCCTCCTACACTGATGGTAGGAATATAAATTAGTTCAACCATTATGGAAATCAATATGGAGGTTCCTCAATAAACTCAAAATAGAAATACCATTTGACCCAGGAAATCCATTCCTAGGAATTTATCTGAAGAAACAAGATCCCAGATTCAAAAAGACATATGCACACATGTTTATCACAGTACTATTTACAATAGCCAAGATATGGAAGCAACCTAAGTGTCCATCAGTAGATGAATGGATAAAGAAGATATGGTACATTACACAATGGAATATTATTTAGCCACAAGAAGAAAACAAATCGTACCATTTGCAACAACATGGATGGAGCTAGAGATATTATGCTCAGTGAAATAATTCAGGCAGAGAAAGACAAGTACCAAATAATTTCACTCATTTGTGGAATATAACTACAAAGCAAAACTGAAGGAACAAAACAGCAGCAGAATCATAGACTCCAGGAAGGGACTAGCAGTTACCAAAGTGGAGGGGTGATGGAGTGTGGGTGGGGAGGGAGGGAGAAGTGGATTAAGGGGCATTATAATTATCACACATAATGTAGGGGTGTAATTGGAAGGCAGTATAGCACAGAGAAGACTAGTGACTCTATAGCATCTCACTACACTGACCACAGTGGGGTGTGGGGTGGACCTGATAATATTGGTGAGTGTAGTAACCACAATGTTGCTCATGTGAAACCTTCAATACATTGTGCATCAATGATACCTTAATAATAATAAAAAAAGAATCAGGAAAATGAAACACAACATTTGCAATGTACAATAAAACAAAGTATTCCTGTAATAGTATATGTTCTTCCTTAAAAATTGTTATTGGTTTATCGTCCACAATTACATCTAAACCACATCTGGGATTGAATTTTTCTTTTTTGTCCTGTAAGCCATGTTGTACAGGTTCAAGAACCTTTTTCTTCCATATGATGTCCAGTTAACCCAGCAGCATTTTAAAAAAGACTATGCCTTTCCCTGCAGCACTGAAGTACCCCTTCTGTTATGAGTCAGTTGATTGTCTATATCTGAGTCTCTTTTGAACTCACTGACCCAGTGTTCTAAGAATCTATAGCTTCACTGGTATCACCTTGTATTAATTCCTATGGCTTCATAATCAACCTTGATATCTGGCAATGTAGTTCCTACAATTTGTTCTTCTTTGTGATTGTCTTGCTGTTGGCATTTCCGTTGGCATTTTTGATTCAGCTTGCCAATCTCAAAATAGATTGCTGAAATTTTATTTGGGATATTATTAACTCTACAACCATTTGCAGAGAATTTATATCCTACAATGATAATTTTCCAATACATAGACAATACATAGTCCTTCCATCCAGGCAGGTGTACTTTATCTCAATTATGGTTTTTAGTTTTCAGTGTGGAGGTTTTTCACATCTTTCATGAGATTTATTTCTAGGTGGTAGTTTTGTTAATAAAATCTTTAAAAATTGAATTGTGGATTTGTTGCTATCCTCCCATTTATTGACCTTAATTTTTCTCTTTGTTGCACATACAGTGGTGTTTTTTCATTCCATCATTTCCCTCTTTTCCACAGACCTTTGTCTTTCACCATCACTCTTCTTGCCATGCTTCCCTCTTGCATTCCCTCTTCACACAACTAATCCCTATTTCTTTACTTTTCAGCTAACTTTCATATCCTCATGGCTGTCTTCATCAACCTCCCTACTTAAATACAATGTCCCTATTTAATCTGCTATATATAGCAGCACCTAACCATTCCTCATATTAATTATCACAATTTAAAGTTATACTTGTCCTTGTAATTATTTGATTTATGCCTGCTTAAGCCCTAAAAGAGCAAGACCAAATAATTTTTACCCTTCTGTATGCAGGGCCGAGCATAGCACCTGATAGTAGTAGGATCCACATAAAGATATTTTTAAGTAAATGAATGAATGAATTTCAATTTTTTTCCAGGCACCATGTGAAGTTCTTGTGATTTAGAAGTGAACCACCCATAGTACAATTCTTGGTTCTTCCCATTTAAGAAACTTCCTCACCACCTCTTTTTAAGAAAAGAATATCATCACAGTCTAAATTAATAATACTCAACTTCTTAATCTCTGAATTTAATTTCCAAGTTTTTTTATTATATATGAAACAATAACAATTTTAATAATATTCTGCAATAGGAATTTCACACTAAAGCTTTAAATAAATGAAGAGAATTATTATACACATTCAACCAGAAGGCCAGGGACTCTCTAAACTCTTGAATGATGATTATAATTTTAATTGTGATTTAATAGCATTCGATCAACTTGCATAGAAAAATAAGTCCATCTAGTCTTGCTGTCCATCTATTGTGGGAATCTTCTCCACAGAGTACCTGATATAAAATCATCAGGACTTGGCTTGAACTTTTGCAATGACGGGAATTATTTGTATGCTCCTAACAAGAGCAAGTGCCATTGATACTGAACTAATAAAGATTTTCAGGCAACACAATCAGCAGCAGAGAGGCTGAGATAATGAGGCAGGTAGAGGAAAAAGCCTTTCCTTGGTTTTACTTTTTGAGGATTTTGAGAGTGATATTTAATAACATCCCTTTCCCATTTGGATCTTGAATCAAGCAAGAAACAGAAAGATTCACCAGATAGGGACCAAAATATCAACTTTATTGCCATTAAAGCTAGACTGGAGACTATTGTTTTGCACATGATGAAAAATGAAGCTTATAGCTGCTTTCCGTAAAGTCTAGACCCACCTGAAAGATAAACATGCATATCAGGAACTTTAATTTCTCCAGTATGAGGGGCACTTAATACAGGGACAGAGTGAAAACATGTGTATGTGGCTTCTAAATCATTGATTCCAGCCAAACAAGTAATGGATGGTGGATCCTCACTGATTCATCAGTCAGATAAATCAGTTCTCTTTCCAAAGGGAGAAGTGTAAGGCAAGAAAGAGAAGACTTACATGTACTGTCTAGTGAGTGAAGTGTGTGTCAACTCAAGAAAACCCAAGGATACACTAGAATCATTCTGCTTAATATTTTTTACATGCCTATGACACACCTATCTATTATAAACTGCTGTCACCATGGAATGGGGGAGCATATTTGCAAACCATGTATCTGATAAATGGTTGATACCCAGACCATACCAAGAAGTCCTAGAATACACAGTGACAACAAAAACAACCAGATTTAAAAATGGGCAAGGAGGATATAGGATTAAAGATGGAAGCATGAGAGGTGAGACACAGGCTTCCTCCTAAAACCCTATAAAATACGAAAATATAATTAATACAATTAATCCTCAAAGAGCAACAGGAAAGAGGACAGCGCCAAACAGCATACACCTGGAGAAAAGAATAAACCTCATGGAACAGGGTAATGTACCAAAGCTGTGGCTCAGCGGGACCCAAGTGCTTCCCCCACCCCAGCTCACCAGCAGGAGGAAAAGAAACAGAGCAGCAAGGGAGTGGAGGCCTGGGACTGCTGAATACCTAACTCCGGAGATCTGATCTGGGATCACAAACCTACATTTCATGGTGCTTACATGGTACTCTCGTGACTAGGGGGTTGGAAGCTAAGACAGGCAGAATGCCTGGAGAGACTGGGATTCCAGCTGCTTGTGGAAAGCAGGGATCCATATCTGGCTGCTCTGGGACAAAAGAAAGGTAGGCAGTCTGAGAGACTTCCTAACAGCAAGAGTGCTGCTAAAGGGGCAAGGATTGCACAGAGCTTACTGTGCAGAAGAAAGGACAGGTAGACAAAATTGTCTGGGTGCACTCTGCCCAGCAGGTTGGGAACATTAATGATCTTCAGGAGCTCTGGCTCCCTAGCTGGCCACAGAGCTCCAAGGACCTCCTCCGTGATACACAGCCTACTGACACTTTCTACCAGCCAGCCCCACCTGGCTCACAAACTGGCAAACCCTAGCCTGGTGTTAGGCCAGCCAGAGGGAAGCCCCATCTACAGCAACTACAAATGCAAAGCACAGAGGCATATACCTGTGTGCTCGGCCCACTGGTTCTGGCAGTGGAGACAGGCATAGAGGCCGGGAAGCAGAAAAAGGCTCTTTCCTACCCCAGGCACCAATACCGCTCCCCTGCAACCCCGACATTGCTTCAGAGGCTGAGCAGCTCCATAAAGTAGAGCTTCAGGGCACTAGAGGGCGCCATGTACAAATATGAAATGCCAAAGGAAGCTGGTTCAAAGTAAAATTATGAATACAACTCCTGAGAAAGATTCAAATGAAATCGACCTCATGAATCTGCCTAAAAGGGATTTCAAAATGAAAATCATTAACATGCTCATGGAGGTACAGAAAAATATTTAAGAACTCAGGAATGAATTCCGGTCAGAGATCTAATCATTACAGAACACAGTATCAGAAATGTAACATAAAATAGAAAGTTTTAAAAGCAGGTTAGATATAATGGAGGAGATGATAAATGAAATAGAAATTAGAGAAGAGGAATACAAAGAAGCTGAGACACAGAGAGAGAAAAGAATCACTAAGAATGAAAGAATATTGAGAGAACTGTGTGAGCAATCCAAATGGAACAGTAATCGCATAATAGGGGTACCAAAAGAAGAAAAGAGGGAAAAAGGGATAGAAAGTGTTCTTGAGGAGGTAATTGCTGAAAAGTTCCCCAATCTGGGGAAGGAGATAGTCTCTCAGACCATGGAGATGCACAGATCTCCCAACACAAGGGACCCAAGGAAGAAAACACCAAGACATGTGGTAATTAAAATGGCAATGATCAAGGATAAGGACCGACTATTAAAAGCAGCTAGAGAGAGAATTAAGATCACATACAAAGGAAAGCCTAACAGGTTGTCATCAGACTTCTCAGCAGGAACATTACAGGCCAGAAGAGAGTGGCATGATGTATTTAATGAAATGAGGCAGAAGGACCTCGAACCAAGAACACTTTATCTAGCAAGGTTATCATTTAAATTTGAAGGAGGGATTAAACAACTTTCAGTTAAGCAAAAGCTGAGAGATTTTACCTCCCACAAACTATCTCTACAGTGTATTTTGGAGGGACTGCAATAGAAAGAAGTGTTCCTAAGATTTAATAGCTGTCACCAGAGGTAATAAAACCACAGTAAAGAAAGTAGAACAGTTAATTACTAAGCAAATGCAAAATAAATCAACTATCCCCAAAGTCAATCAAGGGATAGACAAAGAGTACAGAATATGATACCTAATATATAAATAATGGAGGAGGAAGAAAAAGGAGGGAAAAAAAGAACCTTTAGACTGTGTTTGTAATAGATATTAAGTGAGGTAAGTTAGATTCCTAGATAGTAAGGAAGTTAACCTTGAACCTTTGGTAACCATGAAACTAAAACCTGCAATGCCAGTAAGTATATACCTATCGATAATCACCCTAAATCTGAATGCACCAATCAAAAGATATAGAGTGAATGAATGGATAAAAAATAAGACCCATCTATATGCTGCCTATAAGCGACTCACTTTAAACCCAAAGACATACACAGACTTAAAGTGAAGGGATGGAAAAAAATATTTCATGCAACAAATAGTGAGAAAAAAGCAGGAGTTGCAGTACTTGTATCAGAGAAAATAGACTTCAAAACAAAGAAAGTCACAAGAGACAAAGAAGGACATTACATAATGATAAAGGGGTCAATCCAGCAAGAGGATATAACCATTATAAATATCTATGCACCCAACACAGGAGCACCTACATATGAGGAAACAAATACTAACAGAATTAAAAGGAGAAATAGAATGCAATGCATACATTCTAGGAGACCTCAACACTCCACTCACTCCAAAGGACAAATCAACCAGACAGAAAATAAGTGAGGAAACAGAAGCACAGAATAACACATTAGAACAGATGGACCTAACAGACATCTACAGAACTGTACACCAAAAAGCAGCCGAATACAGATTCTTCTCAACTGCACATGAAATATTTTCTAGAATAGATCATATCCTAGGCCACAAAAAGAGCCTCAGTAAATTCAAAAAGATTGAAATTGTACCAACATGTTTCTCAGACCACAAATGTATGAAACTAGAAATAAATTATGTAAAGAAATGAAAAATCCCACAAACACATGGAGGCCTCACAACATGTTCCAAAATAACCGATGGATCAATGACCAAATAAAAATGAGATCAAGCAATACATGGAGAAAAGTGACAAAAATAATTCAACAATGCAAAATCTGTGGGACGCATCAAAGGCCGTGCTAAGAGGAAAATATATTGCAATACAGGCCTAACTCAGGAAAGAACAATCCCATATGAACAGTCAAAACTCACAATTAAGAAAACTAGAAAAAGAAGAACAAATGAGGCCCAAATTCAGTAGAAGGAGGGACATAATAAAGTTTAGAGCATAAATAAATAAAATCAAGAAGAATAAAACAATAGAAAGAATCAATGAAAGAAGGACCTGATTCTTTGAGAAAATAAACAAAATAGATAAACCCTTAGCCAGACTTATCAAGAAAAAAAGAGAGTGTACACACATAAACAGAATCAGAAATGAGAAGGAAAAATCACTATGGACACCACAGAAATACAAAGAATTATTAAAGAATACTATGAAAAATTATATGCTAACAAACTGGATAACTGAGATGAAATGGACAGCTTTATAGAAAAATGAAACCTTCCAATGCTGACCCAGAAAGAAACAGAAAATCTGTACAGACCAATTACCAGCAATGAAATTGAATTGGTAATCAAAAACCTACCTAAGAACAAAACTCCTGGACCAGATGGCTTCACCGCTGAATTTTATCAAACATTTAGTGAAGACTTAATACCCATCCTCCTTAAAGTTTTCCAAAGAGTAGAAGAAGAGGGAATACATCCAACCTCATTGTATGAGGCCAGCAACACTCTAATACCAAAACCAGGCAAAGACACCACAAAAAAAGAAAATTACAGACCAATATCCCTGATAAACATAGATGCAAAAAAACTCAACAAAATATTAGCAAACCAAATTAAAAAATACATCAAAAGGATCATCCATCATGATCAAGTAGGATTTATTCCAGGGATGCAAGAATAGTTCAACATTTGAAAATCCATCAACATCATCCACCACATCAACAAAAAGAACAACAAAAACCACATGATCATCTCCATAGATGCTGAAAAAGCATTTGACAAAATTCAACACCCATTCATGATAAAAAACTCTCAACAAAATGGGTGTAGAGGGCAATACCTCAACATAATAAAGGCCATATATGACAAACCCACAGCCAACATTATACTTAACAGCAAGAAGCTGAAAGCTTTTCCTTTAAGATCGGGAACAAGACAAGGATGCCCACTCTCCCCACTTCTATTCAACAGAGTACTGGAGGTCCTAGCCATGGCAATCTGACAACACAAAGAAATAAAAGGCATCCAGATTGGCAAGGAAGAAGTTAAACTGTCCCTGTTTGCAGATGACATGACACTGTACATAAAAACCCTAAAAAATCCACTCCAATACTACTAGATCTAATACCTGAATTCAGCAAAGTTGCAGGATACAAAATTAATATGCAGAAATCTGTGGCATTTCTATATACTAATAATGAACTAGCAGAAAGAGAAATCAGGAAAACAATTCCATTCACAAATGCATCAAAAAGAATAAAATACCTAGGAATAAACCTAACCAAGAAAGTGAAAGAACTACATTCTGAAAACTATAAGTCATTCATGAGAAATTAAAGAAGATACCAATAAATGGAAACATATTCCATGCTCATGGATAGGAAGAATTAATATTGTCAAAATGGCCATCTGGCCTAAAGCAATCTACAGATTTAATGCAATTCCTATCAAAATACCAACAGCATTCTTCAATGAACTAGAGCAAATAATTCTAAAATTCATATGGAACTGAAAAAGACCCCGAATAGCCAAAGCAATCCTTAGAAGGAAGAATAAAGCTGGGGAAATTATGCTCCCCAACTTCAAGCTCTACTACGAAGCCATAGTAATCAAGACAATTTGGTACTGGCCCAAGAACAGACCCAGAGCCCAATGGAACAGACTAGAGAGCCCTTATATAAAACCAACCATGTGTGGTTTGTTAATATATGATAAATGAGCCATGGACATACAATTGGGAAATTATAGCCTCTTCAACAGCTGGTGTTGGCAAAACTGGACAGCTACATGTAAGAGAATGAAACTGGATTATTGTTTAACCACATACACAAAAGTAAACTCAAAATGCATCAAAGACCTGAATGTAAGTCATGAAACCATAAAACTCTTAGAAAAGAACATAAGCAAAAATCTCCTGAATATAAGCATGAGTAACTTCTTTCAGAACACATCTCCTCAAGCCAGGGAAAGAAAAGTAAAAATGAACACATGGGAGTACATCAAAGTAAAAATCTTTTGTATGGCAAAGGACACCATCAACAGAACAAAAAGGCATCCTACAGTATGGCAGAATATATTTATAAATAACATATCCAATAAGGGGTTAACATCGAAAATACATAAAGAACTCACACACCTCAACACCCAAAAAACAAATAACCTGATTAAATAATGGGCAGAGGATATGAAGAGACACTTCTCCAAAGAAGAAATTCAGATGGCCAACAGACACATGAAAAGATGCTCCACATCACTAATCATCAGGGAAATGCAAATTAAAATCACAATGAGATACCACGTCACACCAATAAGTATGGCCAGCATCGAAAAGACTAAGAACAACAAATGCTGGTGAGGATACAGAGAAAGGGGAACCCTCCTACACTGCTGGTAAGAATGTAAATTAGTTCAACCATTGTGGAAAGCTGTATGGAGGTTCCTCAAAAAACTAAAAAAAGAAATACCATTTGACCTGGGAATTCCACTCCTAGGAATTTACCCAAAGAAAACAACTTCTCAGATTCAAAAAGACATATGCACCACTGTTAATTGCAGCACTTTTTTACAATAGCCAATATATGGAAGGAACCTAAGTGTCCACCAGTAGATGAATGGATAAAGAAGAGGTGGTACATATACACAATGGAATACTATTCAGCCATAAGAAAGAAACAAATCCTACCATCTGCAACAACATGGATGCTGCTAGAGGGTATTATGCTCAGTGAAATAAGTCAAGTGGAGAAAGACAAATACCAAATGATTTCCCTCATTTGTGGAGTATAACAACAAAGCAAAACTGAAGGAACAAAATAGTAGCAGACTCACAGACTCCAACCCGGGCCTATCCGTTACCCAGGGGGAGGGGTGTGGAAGCATTGGTATGGAAGGAGGGAGAAAGGGATTAAGAGACATAATGATTAACACACATAATGTAAGAGGGGCACAGGAAAGGCAGTATAACACAGAGAATACAGGTAGTGACTCAAACATCTTAGTATGCTGATGGACAGTGACTGCAGTGAGGTGTGTGAGAGGACTTGATAATATTGGTGACTGTAATAACCACAATGTTGCTCATGTGAAACATTCATTAGATTGTATATCAATGGTACCTTAATAAAAAAAAAGGTTTTGAAATTATTAATCATCACAAAAAAGGAAAAAAACAAAATAAATGAACCATTCTCAGCAAATACAGACCCTGAGAGGAACTGCAAAACTAAGTCCCTAACACTTGTTCCTGTACCAAACATATGGGGCATTTTCCTAATGAAATGCCCTTAAACCTTTCTTTCTTCCTCTCTTCATTCCTCCTGTTCTCTGTCATTCAGGAGTCAGTAAGAAAGGAATCTTTGTAGACACCATTTGCCATCTACCCAAATAAAAGAATGTCATAACTTGGAAAAGATAATGCCAAAAGGAAATTCAAATTTTAAACCTGTGAAATAAGACAATTTGTGGAGCTTTAGAAGAATATGGCTAATATTCACCTTTGCCAATACCGTGCTTGAGCATACTAATTGACTACTTATCCAGGCTTAACTTATTCTAAATGAAAATAGTCTCAATTTTGAATAAAAGAATAAGCTCTCCGTTTTCACTATGGGTTTCATTGCACTGTTCTTTTCTTCCTGTTAAGCAATCCAGCTTCTCTGAATTTAAATGCAGCGTTCTTGAGTGTGGGGAGTGTCCCATTCCTCGATGACATAGGTCATGTATACAGACCAAGAACCCTGAAAATAAAAGCAGGAACGGTTTGTTTTGTCTTTGCTTTTGATGGTAATGTTTACCATCTGTCTGCACTGCTATGATATTATCATGAGTTCACGCCAAAGCGCTGAACGCCCCTCTTAGAGAACTGCCGCCTGTCAGCGCATTACATCACTTTCTCCTCCATGCCCCAAAGCCATTCTTAAGAATTTAGTTTTCTGTGGGAATATTTCAAATGAAATTTCTCTTCAGAGGTCTACCCATTTCAATAAATCACAGAAATAGGAAAGACTCAGTAACATACAAAGGGCCTTATAATGTGGAGTAATTATCAATATATCAGAACTCTGAAATGAACACAGTTCAAAATGAAAAAAAGAAAAGATTGTGGTCTGCACCATTTCCTCAGAAACTACAAATGAAGATCATGTTGGCAAAATGAAGAAGATAATACAGTAATAGGCTCTGTCTCTTCGGGGTCATAGATTCAATACAACCCAGAGCATTGCTCCAACTGATTATCTTAAGTATGTCCACTGTTCTTCAGCATTTTTATGTAAGTGTAAAATTACCACACTCTGGGTTTCCTTGCACTGCTCTTTTCCTCCTGTTGAAGCAATCCCGCTTCTTTGCTTTTAAATGCAGGGTTCTTGAGCATGGGGTGTGTCCGTCTCCTGGATGGCATAGGTCATGTATATAGACCAAGAACGCCAAGTATAAGCACGCACGGTTTGTTTTGTCTTTGCTTTTGATGCTTGTTCCTGCAGCCATCCAATGAAAGAGGAGTTCATGTCTGTTTTAAAGGGGAGGAAACCAAGATTGAGGTTTTTTCATTTTTCATAATACAGTCAAAAGTTATGGTTTTATTAGGAAAGGCGCTTGGATTCAGTACTAGATATTGACATTTTATCTAATATCTTCGCCACCTCCCAACATTTTGCTGCACATTCCAACGTTTTCCAGCATTAATGGTGACTTCTGGCTTTATCCGTACGACTTTTTTGAATACTAGTCAAATATGTTTGTCTGTGGCTGGTTTCCTGATTTGATTATGAAGAACTTTACTTCGGAAACCAAATGAGGAGCTTCGTTGGCTTTCTGGTCAATCATACGGGCTATGCTCCAAGGTTTCAGTGCAAATATTTAAACGACCAAACTATTTCCTAAATGCGAATCATTTTTTCAGAAGGAGCACCATAAAATAACATGCATGGTGTGCCCACCATTGCCAGAGAAAGCAACGTACTGTATGGAGAAGCTCTTTTGGTGGTGTTGTGTGCCTGTCAGACCAGAGATGTCCAAAAGAAGGACTTAAGTCATATGTGCCCTTCCAGTTCGTTTTTCCACTGATCATTAACATTTAAGCAGAGGCTTAACTGTTTATTCAAATTTGGTGTCACAATGTTCAATTTGTCAAAAATGTTCAATTCAAAATTTTTAAGAGAGACAGCATCTTTGCTTTCTCTTTCTCTGAATCACTAGCTCCCCCTCATTCTGCAAGTAAAATGTTCTGCACTAAAGCACGTCTCCATCCTCCCCATGCCAGTTCACATTACCATCATGCTAGACAATTCCAACAGCTTCCTTACAGCTTCCTGTGTGCACACACCCCGAGTCACCCTTGTCATCCTTCACAAGACAGGCAAAAGAATTCTGAGGGAGGTGCCCTCCTCTACTAGTTAATCTCATAACATTCTTCGCCTTGTTCAATCTGAAGCCATTCTAATTTGCCAAATCTGACGCGTCCTTTTTCATCTGACTGAAATGCTTACTCCCGTGGCTTTACATAGCTTGCTCTTCTGACTCCCTCAGGAATCAGTACCATTCATCTTCAGGGAAGAGGCCTTTCTTGCCTGTGCCAGCCTAACTGGTGTCCCTCAGTGGCTCACTAACTCATCACTTTATTTCCTACGAAGGCTTATCACAATGGGAAAACTCGTGCCTTTCATGTATTTGTTTATGTCATAATTTTCTGTTTCTTCTACTATGTTTTACATTTCATAAGGGCTATGACCACATATGTTTTTTCATTGTGCACCTAGCTCAGTGTTTGTCTTATAGGCATACTAATTACTTGATAAACAAATTAATGAAATAAATAAATGAATAAACATGAGTAGTAACTATCCAAAGCATCACAATATTCAAAAGAGCTGATTGCTATAAATCCAGCCTTCAGGCCGACTCTTCTTTATCACTTGCTCCTCATTTTGAATTTTTAAATGACTCATCATCTTTACTATTACAATACTTCGTGTCTCATGGACCATCTTTCTAAATTAAATTATATCTGAAGTGCAAGATATATAGATATTAAGTCAATTTTTTCCCTTTCCGAGTTGCATCTTATAAGAGATTAGTTTTGGACATTGATTCCCCTTTCAGCTTCCATACTGAACCAAAGCTTCATTATTCTTCAAATAGGGAAAAGATGATTTCTTCTGCACTCCACAAAATGGTCACAGGCTTTCTTAAAGCTTGTTGTTTCCATATCTGTCCTGCTTATGCATATATGCCTTTACTTAAAAGGAGATTTGGCTTGAATCTTTCTGCTTTTTTAAATAGCAAATTATGCTAATAGTAATGAATATTACAAAAATATAAATAACCCCTGTGCATATATTGAATTATAATATCAACATACACTAAATACACAAGAAAATCAATCAATAATAAGGCGAAGTGTCTAGTGCTACTACAAAGTAAGTATAATATTAATTAGAAGAAGAGTACAAAAGAGAGAGGCAGAGGAGAGGGATTACATCCTAAACACTGTCTGCCTTACATGCACTGCCCACATAATGACTAATCCTGGCAATAGCCCCCACTAAGGTATGTGTCCTCTGGAGAGAGAAAGTATATTACACTTCAGCGATGCAGATGTGTAGAGGTCATAAGTTAGTAAAACCCTTACTGAAATTTAACCTCAAATCAGTCTGACTTCATAGTCCTAGGAATTTCTATTTTCAGCTTTCCTTGTAGGTAGAATCCCTGTGTAAAGATTAATGGAATCTCATAGTCCTATGGGAATGATTGGGTCTTCTAGGAAGTGGGAGTTATCCTTGGAATACCCAGTTGCAAAGAATTGTAGAAGGGAACTTAACCACCTCTGCTTTCCATATGGGTAATATAACCTTACGAAATTTCCATTGGCCCCTTATTTAGTCTTTGCTTGCCCAAACATTACAAATTTGGTATTTTCTCCTTTTCCTACTTAACAGTCTGTTTTCCTGGATCAATACCTTTCAATGCAGACATCATCAACCAGAACACTAGAAAAATTATTGATGTGACCGCTTTTGTGATCCCACTCTCTTTGACATTGCAACAAATCTAAGTTAAATGAGGTTATGGTATGGTACTATGACTCTGTATTTCAATTATGTTGCATACACCTTAATATTGTGTGTTTTTTGCCAATTGATTATGTATGTGCGCGACTCTCAAAATTTGTGCTTTGGAGATAGGCATCCTAGAATTTGCAGAAGTAATACATAATTTCATTAAACTCGGGATCTGAATCTCATTCATCAGAGGAAATCAAACCAGAGCCAGGGTGGACGGATGCTGGGAACTGACCACTCTTCAGCCATGCTCTGTACTGTTCAGGGATGTGCAACAATTAACTAGTTGAATAACAGTTTTCATTCTGGTTTATTTAGGGGACAATGCCTGCTCTATATAATGCGTTTGGCAGCGTGGGGTCTCAATAAATAGTGCAGAGTATCTGTCTGACACTTCCTGACAAATCCCCCTGTGAGTTAGAAACAAGTTAACACTTCATGTAGAGCTGAGGGGTAATTAAAATGTGGCTAAGGGGTCTTATGCCAATTCCAATGATTTTTTTCAGCTTAGGAAGTTTATTTTTAGCTTCATTTTAGAGGTAATTTTATGCAGAAGGGAAATTGGGTTCGATTGTCATGTCTTTATCTGAATACTTCTGTTTCATTTCTTGCAGGGGGCCCTGCTGATTTCATGTAAAATTATGCAGGAAGAATTAAAAAGGGAATATTCCCCAACCATGTACCTGGTTGGCTTTAAACTCTGTCAATACTGGTTATGAGAAATGCTACCATCTCCTTCTTTAAAACTATTATAGGAGGCAGGAGGTAGATATAAACTAATTGAATGTATAGACTATTTTTAAATTTCTAACAATGCCAAGAAGATGCACTCATTGTCCTGCTTAAAATTCTAGATGTAATGACTTTAGCAATCTTTTTCTTAAATGGGAGACCTGGTAGTGTCGATGGAAAATCATGCACTTCTGAGGCAGCTGGAATAAGGCTCCTTCCTGACTTATTAGAATGACTTGGAATAAGTCCTTAGTCCTTAGAATTGGTAAAAATTGTAAATAAATTCTTTGTAAGCTAAAATTAATTTTTCCTACATAATAAGGTTAAACATGATTGCATAAATAAAAGACATGGAACAGTTCCATCACAGTGACAGCAGATAATATTATTAATTAATAAAATCCTGCAAGTAAACGCTACTATAGTACTAGGAATAATTTGGTTTCTCAAATATTTTTCACTTTTAAAATTTTTAGTGAGGTGAAATTGACATATAACATATTAGTTTCAGATGTACATGACCCAATATTTTTATATATTGTAGAATTATCACTACAATAATCTAATTTTTTTAAAAAGGGAAAATCTTCTCCCATCTCCTTCACTCAATAAAAGACTTTTAATACATAACTTTGAATATAATCTCAAGCCTCTTTTCCCTTTAATTACCAAACTTTCTGAATGAAAAGGGTCTGAGCTAATGAGGTTTTGTTTCATGTACACAATCATAAGTAAAAGGAATTTTAATCACTTGGACAGAGCTACATAAATTTAACATTGTACTTAACCACGAAATTTTATCATTTACATATCATACACGTTAGAGCCCCTTTCTTGGCTGTAGTACTTCATGAGGCTTAATTGGCTCACTTCAAATATGGCTGACAATATTTAAAAGGGATAAAAGAACAGCTGTTTCTCAATAATTGTTGGAAACTCTGCTGCATCTGAAAATATCATCCCACAAAGTATGAGTTATTTTATTCCTGAAAAACATCACAGGAAAATTATTTTGTATTTTAGCCTACTAAGCCTTGGAGTCTAGTATAAATGTAAACAACTGAGCAAATTAGAACTGTACAATTAAAAGTGCAAAAAAATCAGCCCACAAGTCAAACTTTAACCAAGAGATCAGTAACATTAGCATGTCCTAAGGGACAAAAAAGTTTAACATGAACACATAAATATTTTGTCATATAAAAACTTGAACTAGCAAGTTTTCATAGTAAGGTTGGACAATATAATTACCATTCATGTACAGAAAGGGAAGTTATTTCCTGACAATGCATTTAAAATATTGTGATCATTTTCTTACAGTTTCCACCAATTCTAACAGCAAACCAAAGTTCTCTGAGGGTTTCCTTCTGGCAACCATATATCAGAAACAGTTGCTTTTTCTTAACTAAAGAAAAATATTCTTGGTATTGCAAAATGTCTCTTCTATTCCTAATACAAGGTGAAAGGTAAAAAAGGTCCTGGTTTATGCCTACATGTTAATTAAATTTTACGAGACATGTTTGTTCACTACAGCACTTAGATGCTAAACCAAGGCACCACATAGAAATGTAAGTTTTGTTTTCAGAATATAAAATAGCAATATCTGAACCTAGAGTAAACTCAGAG
Organism: Phataginus tricuspis; assembly: GCA_029783875.1. NCBI lineage: Eukaryota > Metazoa > Chordata > Mammalia > Pholidota > Manidae > Phataginus > Phataginus tricuspis. Next base: position 71,237,431 of record JAQQAC010006904.1, on the reverse strand, counting down.
GTGTTATGAACTCTGTAAAAAATTGAAATCATATCCATCTCAGAGTTAACAGGCACTCAGCAGGCTATTTATGGGAGAAAGTGTGTGGATATTTTAGTACCAAGGTTTTGGTATGCCATTGAGAATGAGTGAGTCAGGGGAATTATAAGACTCTAGTCCTGTGTTAAGAACTAAAGTAGTTGGATAAATTTTTAAATCGTGACTTTCTCTGTGTTCCAACAATTTGCTTTTCCAAAATTAACTTTCTGAATTTGTAGATGTCTTTGTTGTTTCTATTATTTCACTGTTTTTGTTTGTCCAGACTTTGTGGGGATGGAGGGGGAAGGAGTGAGGAAGGAGGGAGAGAAAGAACCAAAAGAATGTAAGGGGGCTGCTGGCAATTGTGAGAAGACAATGTATGGGGCAGAAAGTTCCAGTGAAGAAGGAAGAAGAATTGAATTAAATTTGAATGCCAATAATTTTTATAGTAATAGCAGTTACTAGTTATTCAATGCTGGCTGTATGTCCGTTATTTTTGTTAAGTACTTTCTGTGACTTTTGTCAAGAAATCCTCATAAACAAACACTACGAAGTGATACTATGTTTATATGCATTCTACAAATAAGAAAAAAATTGATGCTTCAATCCAGCAAATAACTTGCTCAAGGCCACAGAGCTAATAAACGGCAGAACTGGGAATTGAGCCAAGATTGATCTGGCTCCCAAGTATATCTTATAACCCCAAGGATATACTGCCCTGGGCTGGGCCCTTTGGATACGTCATTTCATTGCCTAATTGAAACACTTTGGGTATATACTATTAAGGCCTTTATTTTGTTATTAGAAAAAAAAAATACTGAAGTTCAGAGGGTTCATGAACTAATGGAAGTTCAGCCAGTCGAGCTGGAGTTCGAACTCACATCTGTTGCAGTCGTTGCATCAAGGAACACTTCCCTTTGGAGGAGTAGGTAAACTGATAAGAAGGTTTAGGGTTTGAGCTTAAAGGAAACAAAGGAAAGGACAATCCAGGCATCACTGTTTGCCTGACTGGAGATTCCAGGAGGGTTAACAGTGGGGGTGACGACTCTGTCAAAGAATTGAGTTTAAGGGGAATCCAGGCTCCTTGTCTCTCCTGCCTTTTACGATACACTTGATGTCATCTGATTGGTTTCTATCGCCATTTCCTGTGAGTTGTTTTGGACTTGAATAGCTTTTATATGCGTAAGGAAAAGAAAGTAGGAGCCAGGAACTGGTGAGAAAATAAGGGTAAGCAGTTCTGCCAGCGCCTGTCCGTCCCACGCTCCCGAGGGAGGCGCAGACGGGGCCGCCGCACAGCCGCAGGGGTGCGGTCGCCTCTGACGCGCACTCCCTGTAACCCACTCTTCCCCTGAGGCCAGAGGCATCTTCTCAAAATGCAGGCCTGATCCCTCACTGTGTACTTTTGAGGCCTTTCAGTAGCTCCCCATTGTTCTAAAAGGAAGACAAAGCAAGACTGCGGCCTCCTCCATCCTGCTCTTCCGTCATGATGCCCACACATTTTCAGCTACCATGTCACTGGCCCTTCAGTATCTGGGGCTTGCTATCGCTTTCATTTGCGCTATTTCCTCTTGCCAGCATACTTACTCTACTCCCTAGTCAGGCAGCGTTTTGTTATCCACCCTTCCCATCGGCTCTAGTCTATTTCCCCAAGAAGGCTCCTCTGTCTCCTTGATTGGCATGAATATCTACCTGATAATAGCAGTACTTCTCCTTTGGAACATTGTTATGGTGGAGTTTTTCTTGGGGGATGTTTATCTCCCCCTCTAGAATACAGGCTCCTTGAAGGCAGCAGGCCCATGAGGAGTGACTTCCCACTGTGCGCCTGGCCCCGGCACTGTGCCCGACACTTCTCCGCTGCAGTAACCGGGCAGCTCGTCTCCCAGGTTGACATGGAAAGAACCCTGTCTCCTGGATCCATCCCTTGGACTTGCCAGGGCCCACACTGAATCTGAGCTGGCCCTGTGACTCCCTTTATCAATAGAATGTATAAGAAATAACATTATGCTAATCCTTAAGGTGGCCTAATGGCTTTCACTTTTGTGCCTTTTGGGAACACTGAGATGGCAAGTTAGAAGTCAAGAACCCCTTCCAGAGAGTCTCTGTGAAGAATCCATGATCTGTATGAAGAAAAGAGGCCCTGAGAAAACATGAGGAAGGAGAGAGGCTCAGCTCCCCAGTGTCTCAGTAAAGCCTCCAGGTGATTTTGGCCTTACCCACCATCCAGCTGCATCTATGTAAGAGGGTGCAAGGGAGACTGTAGAAAAGACTGCCCATCTGTGCCCAAGCATCTCACAGAACTGTGAGGTATAACACAATGGTTATGGTTTTAAGCTGCTGAGTGCTGCTTATTACACACCAATAGGTCACTGAGAGAGGGGCACATAATAAAAACTTGTAAAATTCATAGATTCGTCTAGTTTCCTCATGATTGGATTCTTGCTACTCAGGATGTAGGAAAAGACAACAGCATCAGACCAGTAGGGGTTTTCTTCACTTTGGACCCCCCATGTTCATCCACTGCAAAATGTTGCTTATGTAGTAGATATGGAAACACATGTAATTTATATAAACTCTTTTCTCACTAGCCTGTATATAGGAAAAGAGTCATCTGTCTTAACAAATAGTGTCAAATTTTATTTTTTTAATGCCAAAAGTGCTAATGGCATGGCCCACTCCCTCCAAAATATAGCCCCACTTTCTGATATTTCTAGGGGGGTGGTTCTCACGTGTGTCTGCAAGCAAGTCTTGGGACTACTCTCCCACCATTCTTTGTAGTGCCTGTTATTTTTACCACGAGGGTCATGTTCTCCACTGGTGCTTCACTTTCTGGTCTTTGGAGAGAATGCCGCTCTATCCATTCCCCTTCCCAGGGTCTCCATTGATGCAAAGCACACAAGATACAATGCAAGCATGGTGCTGCTTTCAATCCTCACTACACTGGATCCATGTTGTGTTCTTTGCAGAAATGTGGCAGTTGTCCCTCCTCCTGTGGTACGAACTGAAGGCATGGAGGGTGTCACTGGTTCGTGTTAATTTCAGTTCCTTGATCAGGGTCCCGTCCTTTCCTATAGCTGACCTTCTTCAGCTCATGGCTCCACTCTTTGGTCTATGGGTTTCCCCTGGAACATTCTTCGTTTTCCACAAAAATAACCCATGTTTGTAGCGGAATGATTTTTGTAGTTCATTATTGACCATATTAGTTTGGGTGTCCTAGTCCCAGTTAATTTTGCAGTTTCTGTCACTTTTCACATAAAATGGTAATTCGTTTAAAACCTTAGTGGGATTTCTGCATATTAAATTGTAATTCTTTGTATTATACAAAATATAATATACTTTGTTTCCCATGTAAGGTTGCTGTGGTAAGATGCTCTTAGTATTTTTGAACCTTTATTATTTAGCAGATACTGCCTGAGAAGTATTTTTATTATTATTTATTAATACAGTATTATTTATTAATAGAACATATTTATTAATAGAGCATATTAGCCCTCTACCCTGGATTTTATATTTGCCCTAAAGCCATTTCTGACCTTGAGAGTGTTTTTCTTGAAAAGCTTGGGGCTGAGAAATAGTTGTTGTTTTCCACCGAATTCATTAACTTCTCTAATTTTTCTGGAAATTTTGCCCAGCATCTAAACCTGTCTTTCTTCAGTTTCACTCCCTCCCATCATACAAGGGCTATCTGGAGTCTAGGTGCTATATTGCTGTCTCCATTTCCCCATTCTCCAGAATCGTTATCTAATTCTGTAAAAATATCCTCTTCGAGGTCTTACAGTGCTTTTCCCTTGCCTGCCTACTCGGGCAGCTGGATGGATGGGAAGTCACCAGACTCCAGGCACTCACATCGTAAGTCTCTGCTCAGGCTCAGCTTGAGTCTCCAATCACATATGAGCTCTAAGCATAGGTAGAGGGACTTTCTATCAAGAAGGAAGCCACACGGCCACTTTTGTTTTGTTTTGTTTTGTTTTTACTGTATTTGGCTGTTGTAAGATACTTAGCCTCACTGAACCTCAATGTATTTATCTCTGAAATCATATAATCAATGTACAGGATTTTTCTTGGATTTATGTAGATGTTATAGGCAAATTTCCTGTCACATAATAAATATTGAGTTAAATGGTCTGTATTTTAGGCATTTTATTTGTTGTGTGCATGCATGTGTGTTTGTTGAGAAGTCAGCTGGTTCATTTTAGTGGTATTGTTAACACGGATAAGTTACTTCACCCATCTCACCCTCATTATTTATCTCTCAAGCAATATTTTTAGCAAAATCAAATTGTACTCTATCTACATTGTTTAATCTTTTTATTCAGTAACATTTCATGTACATTTTCTAATTTTGAATAGAATTATTTTTAGTGACTACGTGGATCACCATAATTATTTAACCAGTCTCCTGTTGTTGACTATTATATCATTTCTAATTTGTTGCTATCATGTAATTATGCTCGGATGAAAGTTACACATTATTTCCTGAAGATATATTCTTAGAAAGGAAATTACTGATTCAATGGGTCTGCTTATTTTAAGACACGTTAACATATATTTCCAAGTTGCATTCCAGAGAGACAGCTGATTTTACTCCTACACAACACTGCATTTATCAAGGTTTTTCATTATTTCTTAAGCTATGTCAGCTTGAGAGGCAAAAGCACATTCCTTATTTTAATTTAATAGCTACAATTTTTAAAACTCATGATGATTACTTATGATAATGTCTTTGTGCCTTAAGCCAACACTTGAACAATAATAACGACCTCCAATGTACCCCTTGATGACATCTTCACATTTATTATTTCACATAATATCCCCAGCGGGCTTGGAAGATAAATAGTGGAACCAATAACGTTAAAGCGTTTCACCGAGCATAGAATTAGTTCTCCAAGTATTCACACACAGACTTCCCCGTTTCAATATTAGGGTGAATTTCTTTAGTGAGACCTGCCCTCCTCAAAGTTGATCAGAAAGAGAGAATATGTACCTGGGACTCACTAATCCTCTAGATAAAAATGAGGTTTTATTTCATCCTGGCCTGCTTAGTCGATGTGCTAATTGCTGAGTAGGTGGTTTATTTCTCCTCAGGCTAAGGTGTTTTGGATAAACCCCCATAATTTGCATTACATGACATCACACAGTGCCGTATCACTAAATGCTGCTGGGTCCCGTTTAAATCTAGCCTTTGTCTTTACCTAGGTTATTTCTGTTTCTTTGTGTTTTATGTGATTTTTATTATATCAGTGACATATTCTTACTGCAAAATGTAATTAAGTAACTGAAATACACAAAATAAAACTAAACCATTCCTTCTTTTGCCCTGTCTTCAGAATAAGTCACCATTAGCAGTATGGTGTTAATCATTTGGTATTTTCCAAGCACTTTTTTTTTTTTTTTTTTACCCACTGGGCACATTCTATACCTATTATTCTATCACCTACTTTTGTCACCTGTTACTGTGCTGTATTTCAGGTTGCTTCAGAGTATTCCTTTGGAGAGATATAAGAATTTAAATCTGGCTCATTATCGATGAACATTTATACTTTTCCCCAGTATATTCAGTGCCAATACTAAAATAAACATCTTTATACAACAATATATTTCTAGATTAAATTTCTAAAAGTGGATAATTAGACAATCTAAACTGCAAAAACTGAGTCAAAGGTGATTTATATTTACAATTTTGACAGACATTACCATATTGCTTTTCAAAAATATATTTCCAACATATCAGTCAAAGCATATTAGGAAGTCTATCCCCATACTCTTACCAACACTGAATATATTCATTAGTTTTTATTTTTGCGCATCTCAATGGTGAAAAAAATCTCACTGTTTTAATTTGTTTTTAATTAACATGAGGTTGATCATATTTTTATATGTTTAGAGTTATTTGAATTTTATTTTAAGAAAATGCTTTTTTTAATACCCATTGTCTGGTTTTCTATTTGGTTTTTAGGTTTTTCTTCCTGATTTGTAAGCTTTCTTATACATTTCTTGGAAAAAGATGTTTTATCTGATAATATGTTACGCATCTTTCCTTGTTATTATTGTCTTCATTTTTTCTATTTATGTAATTTTTGCTGTTAAGTAATTGTAATATTTTTATGTAGACTGATTTATCATTTTTTGCTTTTAAAGGTTTTTTATTTCTCCTTCATGTGTCCATCCCTTCCAACACTTGTAACATTTTTTTCATGTGCTATTCTTGTAACTTTTCTTATTTTTATATTTCATGCTTTAATATTGATTTAGTTATTTTACTAATTTATTGTCAAGTAAACCATTAAGTATATATATTTAGGTACATCCATCCCAAATGTTTTATGTGTGTGTGTGTGTATAGTCTTCCTCAGCTCAGTAGCCAGTTGTTCAACCGTTACTCATTAAATGATCCTAGACAATTCATTAGTTTCATTAGTTGAAATGCCATCTTTAGCATATAAATTTAAATTAATTAGGAAGTGTCTTGGATTTTTAAAGTATTTATTTATTTGTTAGTTTATTCCTGTGATAGGGTGCCTCTGTTTTAATTATCATAATATTCCGAGATGCTTTATATCTGGTATATGATTTAATTCCATCCAATTTCTTTTCTTATGTTTTCATGGCTAATCTTGTTATTCTTCCATATAAGTATTAGAATTATATTTTTTAAGTGAGAAAAAATGGCAGTTTGATGAAGATTTTCACAACTAAACCTTGGAACAGTAGGGGAAGAAAGCAGATACTGTTTCCTTTGGCCATGTTCCCATTGGCTTTTGAAACAGATAAGTAGTTTAGGTTTTCAGCAACTTGCTTTATCTAACTGTTTACAGTTTTATTCATTAGTAGCTATTTCCCTCATCAGAGGGAATTTTCATGTAATGAAATCAGCTAATTCAGCTTACTGAAACTGGATGAAGGGAGTAAAAAGACAAATTTTCATTCAGCAGTTTAAGATGAAAAGCCATACAGCTGCTTATGGTCGGCTGGCTCTTGACGTCTCAAGGAAACTGGGAAGGCAAACAAACCGCTCACACGAAGAAAACGGGGACTCAGAGCGTGTAAGGCCCTCCACTTCATCGCATCATTACAGGTTGATTTAACTTAAATTACCTTAATTAACTGGTACTCCTGAGCCCAACTTTTTGTTTTGTTTTATTTTGTTTTGTTTTAATCAGAGCCACTAATTCATGTAAAAATGGAAAACATGATAAATGTATGGCTACCTTTCCAAATATGGAACATTTCTAACTTACATATAGTTAAAGATCTGAAAGTTCAATCTAAATCTCTGCATTGAACCTTGAATCTATCTGTTCACTATATAACAGTATGCTAAAAAATGAGGTTTCCAGGAAAGCTCCAAGATAGAGTAGATGCAAGATTCCAAGGCTAGATTTCCATGTGCACCTTTTAATGACTCGCTCAGTGCAGGATGCTGTGGAAGGCAGCCCAGGTGATGCTTCGTGTTGTCTACAATCTGCTCCCCTATGGTCACAACTAGTCATTTCTCAGTATCTATGAGTCTACTGCTGTTTTGTTCATTCTGTTTTGCTTTGTTTTTATATTCCAAAGATAAGTGAAATCATATGGTATTTGACTTTCTCTGCCTGGCTCACTTAGCATTCCGCCTAGATCCATCCATGTTGTTGCACATGGCAGGGTTTCTTTCCTTATGGCTGAATAATATTCCATTGTGTCTGTGTACCACATCTTTATCCATTCATCTACTGATGGACACTTAGGTTGCTTCCATGTCTTGGCTATTGTAAATAATGCAGCAATAAACATAAAAGGGTACATATGTCCTTTAGAATCAGGTATTTTGTTTTTTTCAGGTCAATTCCTAGATGATTTTTGTAGCCTACCTTGGGCCATTTCTCCATCACTGAATAAATAGTAAATAACTATAGACAGAAAGACAGAATGCTCTTACAGGCGAGGCATAGGTCAAAGCTGGTAATGTTTTGCTTTTCTATATCCATATGGATATTTTTTGGTATTTTTTTTGAGGTATATAAATAAAAACTAAGTATCAGTGACATGACTCTACCAACTAGAAGGAACTCTGGGTGTAGAGATAATGTCAGTCTAGGAGGAAATGGATAATATATTTGAAACCAACCTAGTCAATATCCTAGGTGAAGAAGGAAGAGGTAAGACTACTTTTTCCAAAGACAGACAATAACTTGTAAAGTGGCTTAGTTACTAAGAAAGATTTAACAATGTATCAAAGGAAATTCAAAATGTATAAGCAAATCTTCTTTGAAATCAAACATTTTCTTTAAAACTTCTTAAAAATAAAAAAGAGAGTAAATAAAGCACATTAACCATGGCAGCTGAAAGCAAAATGGTTTTTCATAGTCATAATTCATATATCTGTAAAATCTACTTTAAATGAATCTTAACCATTAACCAATCATTGAAGAAATAAAAGTTTCTAGAAATATGATTCAAGTAATTTTAAAGCTCTTAACACAATAGCAGAGCAATGAATGTGTAAATGAAAATAGAATTCAGTCCAACAAATCTTTCAAACCAACAAAATAAAACAATGCTCTTGCATATTTTGTAAACACTTTCAGTTATGAGTACAATGTAAGTTGCTTCCTAAACTCATAAGTTTTTCTGAATTCTCTAGTGCCATCTCTTTAAAGAAGGTTTCTAGAAGAACTAAGTGCATATGCTAGACACGATAGTCTCAGCTTAATGAGCTGTGTCAATCCAAACTATGTATCTACCTGCTTTGGGTAGATTTGAACCAAGCCCTCTGAATTATTACAACCTGGGGTATAATATGATGTGGTAGGCAGAATTCTAAGATAGCCCCCAAGATTCCTGCTTCCTGTGTACTCTTCCTGTATTACCCCCTTTTTGTTAGTGGGTCTGTGAATGTGATGGGTTATCATGTTCATGACAAGATGCATTGTATAGCAAAGATGAAGAGATGTTTGAGATGTCATTAAGGTCTCTTATTCAGTTGACTTTGAGTTATTCAAATCTGGCCTAATCAGGTGAACTCTTTAAAAGGTGGTCCAGAAGAAGCAACTAAAAGCCAAAGCAGATGTGCTTGTTAACTTTGAAGAGGCAAATGACATGTGTGGATTGGGCTATGTGGCAAGAAATCATAGGCAGACTTCAGGGCCTGAGCCCCACTTCTACAACCATAAGTGTGAATTCTGTCAATGAACAGAGAGGTTGAAAGAGGACCTTGAGCCTCGAATGAGATGGCAGCCCCATCCAACACCTTGGATCAGCCTGGTTAGACCCTGAGCAAAGGACTGAGGTAAACTGTGCCCAGATTTCTGACCCATGGAAACTGAGATACTATATGTGTGATGTTCAAGTTGCTAAGTTTGTAGTAATTCATTACTCCACAACAGAAAACCAATACATGGCTTATGCACATTTTGAAAATAGAAAGTTACCATTTTCATATGTAATTTCTCCTATTCCCAAAATAGTCTGTTGAGATAAGCAGTGCAGCCACTCAGGACTGTCTATGTCCAAAACAAGTCGCCCTATTCATGAGCTTTCTCTTAAAGAATAAAAATTCTCCTATATATAGTTTGCATTTCTTCAACCAAATTTTTTATGACCCTGAAATTCATTGAAGTATAAATGATGTTTCCAGATTAAAACACATTCTTGAGTTAAGAACTTTGAAGTGAAGAAATGGGGACTAATCAGGAGATCTTTAGTTTTGCTTCCTTTGGTATTTTCAACAGTGGAAAAGGAGAAGCCTTTCCCTGAGTGCTACTGTCAGCAGCCAGCACAATTCACTCCCAAGGCTTCACAGAGGGTTGAGAACATAAGGGAAGTTAAAAAATACAGAACTTTGGTTTTTCTTTCCTTTAAACTTGTATTCTAATAACAATATGATTGGCTAAGTATTGTGGATGGGGTTTTTTGAAAGATATGTGCAACATACATGCTCCACTACAAGGTCAAGGTATAAGTTATCCCAAAGATACGCAAAATTTCATTAAAGAAGCCCAGCTTGACATTGTGTCATGTCCAATGTCCATTAATGTAAGATAATGTCCTTGGGTGCAGGAGTGATGAAAAGGCAGATTCACGTTTTATCTAATAATAACCCAAAGATCAATGTAAGCTTGGCCAAGTACTGCTGAAAGGCAGAAGCAAAAAGAATCCACAACTTTGAGAGTGAGCTCCAAATGCTAGGATTGAGTCTTTGATGTCAAAACTACTACATTTCATTTTACTTACACCTTCTTTCTTTCTTTATACATTTATACATGTGTCTATATATGTGTATACAAGTGCATATATTTATAAATTTTATATATTCAACACATTTATTGAATATTTAATATATGCCAGCCACTGTTTGTAACAAGAATGACTTAGTGATGAAAAACTCCTTTTCCATAAAACAATTGGGAAGGTAGAATGAGTGCTTATAACTATAAATTTCTTTTAGACAATGAGCTTGAAGGTTTGTATTTTCCTTCTTCTTTCTGGTTACCTGTGGCTCCTTAAAAGAAGTTAAGATACGCAGTGAGTGTAATAATCTGTAATACATGTATATTAACTGAATACATGGATGAATGGAATACCTCACTGTTTGTCAAAGCAGAAATCACAAAATCTAGTCAATAAAACTATCCTATTTCCCCACCTTAATATGTATCTTTAAACATAGTCAAACATATTTGGAATCTGACATATTAGACTGTCATAGCTGGAGGTGAAAAAAAGAATGATAGAAAGAGCACATATAGCTGCAGGATGAAGTGGAGTTCCATTACTGGGAGTTCTCGTGACCTTCTGGGAGTAACGGCAGTGACTTTGATCTTAACAAACATTTTTGGGTACTTAATGAGTTCCAGGTACTGTGCTAAAAACTATAGACGCAGAAATAAATAATAAGTTCCTGCCCTTAAGGATAAATTCATATAAAACAATAACAACTTAGCATGACAAATGCTAATATATATATTGCAGGGCCTGGCGGGATTATATAAGAGGCCCACCTAACCAAAACAGTTCAGTAGTGGGGGTTGGGGATAGAGAGCGGATAGGGTCCTCTAAAGATTCACAGAAATGGTAATATCTAAATTTCGAAATTGGGTTTTAAAAACCAACTAGGAGTTAGTTTTTAGTAGAAGAAGGAAGGGCATTCTAGGCAGAGAGTGACTTACAAAGGCGTGAGGAAGCAGCAAAGAGAATGAACCTTCAAAGGGGTAGCACACTCAAGGCAGGAGGCCCCTTAGAGTCCCTACAAGATAAAGATAGACAATATCAAAGGCCTGGACTAAAGCGGTGCAATAGGATAGGATCTGTAGAGTTGTATTTGACAGAAATTAAGGAAAAAATAGACCTGGTTGACTAAACACGTGGTGTGCAAACCCTAAAGAGGAGAAAGTGGCTATTTTCTGGTGGCCTGCTCAGTTATATAGAGAGTAAATGGCAGGGCCAGGCTGACCCAGGTTTATCTAAGCCCCAAACCTTTGATGCAGTCTTTTATTATGTTAACAGTCTTAAAAATAAAAGAGAAAACTTCATAAGCCATAAAGGCATTCAAAATTACATCATATTCCATCATACTCTTTAAAAAAAATATGCAAAAGAGAAACCTTCCTAATTCCCTTGGGCAACCATAAGAGTATTCAAAGCAGAGAAAACTGAGAGTGGGACTTAGGTTAGCCATAGAAAGTTGGGTGAGTCGAGGAAGAGGGTGTGGGTAGGTAAGTGGAAAGTTGGAGGTAGATGGCATTAAAGATTCAAGACCCAGAAAGAGAGAAACACAGTAAGCAAAAAAGTCCAAAGTGAATCCAGAGTATGGAAGTCCAGGCATGACCCAGAGGAATCCATTTAGGATTCAGTCATCTAAAATATGAGCAGGCAGGCAACAAAAGGGAGAGCCCGGAGCAGAAAGAGAAGATTCAGTTACTGGACGTCAGAGGACCAGGGGTAACAAGTTCAGCTCTGGGAGGAATGAAATACTAGTGCAGGTCAACTGCTAAATAAGAAAGACCCCTTTCATGGATAACTTGAGTGCCACAGTCTACGGAAAGCCAGTAGCAAGGCTGATGCACTGTTACTTCACATAAATGATGACAAAAGATTCTTGTATTTCCCGCATGGGAATGTGTGGTTTCATGATCCGGGTAGAGGTCAAATGCCCTGAGAACTTCAGTGGATTCTGCTGTACAAGTTACAGTTATAAAAACAAGATGTCAGGAAGGTCACTGCAGATATTTCCCTTTTTTTTTTTTCTTTTCCCCTTGTGATTTTAAGTGACTTGAGTTAAGCCAGAAGAGTTGCAACTGCATCTGCCAAGTGCTTACACACATGCAAATTTTGTTTGTCCTTTTCTAGTTGATGTATTTTCCCGCCTCTGGGGTTTTTTTTTTACAGCTCCCTAGCAGTGTGATGCAGCTCAAAGTCTGTGTAGCCTTGAAATCTAAAAGACTTCAGTTAAAGAGCCAACTTAACTTTTACTCAATACGTGACCATGGATAGCTATTTAAAAATATCAAGATTCATTTTACTTACACATCAAATGAGTACTGCTAATAATATACACACCTTATACTCTTGTGAGTTTGAGATTACGCAGTTTATGGAGATGCTTAGCAAAATGTGAAGTGCTAACAAATCAAAGTGAATGCTTTTTTCTTATAACAGGAAATCCTTGTACCCAGGAACTCAATACAAATTTGAAAATAAAAAAATCAAACAAAAAAATCTGTACATTCTAGTTTTTTATAAACAGAATTAAACATAGTTGGTCATTTCAGTATTTTTTTTTAATGAGTTTTATTGCTAGTTTTTCCTTCCTAATGGAAATCCTTTCCTCTCAATTGAGCAGATAGGTTTTATAATCTGTTTGATTAGATGACAATTGTTCTAAATTCTCTGCAAGGTAATACATTTTCATTTTGCATGCATTTTGAGATTTCTTTGCTCCCTAGTCTCCAGGTGTCAAACTCTAGCTAACCTTGCTAACAGCGCACCAACGATGTCTCCATCTCTCAGAAGACACTGCAATTAATGTTTAATAAGTTCTTCAGCCTGCTGAGATATGATCATTCTGTAGTGCCTGGTAAAAGTTTGTGATTAAGAAATATGTCAGATAATAGAATCAAATGGCAAATGGAATTCTTTTCCTCATTTTGTGGCAATGAGTTAGAAAAAGAAGACAACTGAAAGGTACCTGGTATCCTAGGTGGGCTCAACTCCAAGGTCAGTTCTTTTCCACTCTTGGTGAGCACTGTGGTTAAGACTGTAGGCTGTGGAGAACCCAAGAACGGACTAACGGTTACCAAAGGGAAAAAGACTGGGGAGGATGGGCGGGAAGGGAGGGAGAAGGGGAATAAGGGGCATTACGATTGGCACACATAATGTAGCGGGAGGCACGGGGAAGGCAGTATAGCACAGAGAAGACAAGTAATGATTCTATAGCATCTTACTACACTGATGGACAGTGACTGTAATGGGGTATGAGGGGGACTTGATAATGGGGGGAATCTAGTAACCACAATGTTGCTCATGTGATTGTATATTAATGATGCCATAAAAAAGAAGTGCAGGCTGTGGAGTGAGGCAGCTCTGGCCCTGAGGTGGGCTCTGCCGCCCGGGCCGTGGGTTCTCAGATGGTAGGGCCACTGCCTTGCCGTCCTGAAATGAGAAGCCAGCACAGCCTCTTCCCTGGGTGGTTCAGATCAGCTGAGACAAGTAAAAGCACCGGCGCGGCGAAGACCATCAGGGAGTGCTGGGTGGGGCGGCCGAGCGCACCAGGAAGTGTGGTGTTCTGTGATTCTGCCTTGTAGCTTGCCTTCAGTTCACTCTCAATTTGCTCGTACCACCAGATTGTAGAACACAGTCCGGTAGGTATGCTATAAAGGTGAAATAAATGCAAGGCATGAAACGGGCTAATTGCTTTTTACATGTGGAAATGAATGTTGTGTTAGCTTCTTGTGGCTCTTGTAATGAATGACCACCAAGTTAATGGCTTAAAACAACAGAAATTTGTTCTCTCACAGTTCTTGAGGGCACACATCCATTATTCATCTCACTGGCTCTGAAACGGAAGTGCTGGTCACGCTGGGCTTCCTTGGATCTACGAGGGGAGAATCGATTCCTTGCTTCTGGTGGCTGCCAGGGTTCCTTGGCTTTTGGCCACTTCCCTCCAATCTCTGTCTTTGTGGTGACATTGCTTTCTCTGCTTCCCTGATCAGTCTCTGTCTCCCTCTTATAAGATGCATGTGATTTCATTTAAAGCCCACATTCTGAATAACCCAGGATAAACACCCCATTTCAAGATCCTCAGTTTAATCATATCAGCATAGTCCTTCCTCCCACCCCCACCCCGCTCTATAAGGTCCCACTCACAGGTTTCAGGGTTTAAGACATGGTTATCATTTGAGGGCCAATAATCAGTTTATAACAGATAGCCATGAAAATTTTCCACATGTAACCACAACCAGAATTTGGAGAAGAAAATTATTTATAAATGTATTTATTAGGATTAAGTTAAACTGAAAATAATAAAAACCTCAAAATTATAGTGACTTAAAAACAAAGGTGTTATTTTTCTCTCACTAAAATAAGTCTAGCAGTAGAAAATGCAGACACATAAGAGGATTAGGAATCTTTTTATCTTCCTACTCCACAATCCTGGGCATGTCAGCTCATGGGCCAATGTAGCAGCTGAAACTTCCTTCAGCCATAGACACTTTGCTTTAGCTCAAGAAAGAATTGAGGAGCTTTCTGGGGCACCCCACCAAATAACTTTGCTTACCTTTTCTGGCTTCCCCTATTTGGAAAGTGGAATACAATTTCCAGTTTCTGACACCAAAAAGATTGAGAGAATGAATTTGGTTAAACAGCTAATTCATGCCAAATTAATCAGATAGTTATTCTGATTTGAACATCACCCAAAGAAGATTCATATTCTCTCTCTAGAGCTGTTTACATTAGAAGTAATCATAATAAATCTTTTATTATGAAAACATACATGTATTAAAAGAATTTTAATATATTAAGAGTAATAATTATATATCCACAATTATATTTAAAAATTAACATTTAGCTATAAATGTTTACCACTCTATTAATCTATTTTTCTTTCTATCTAGTGAATATAATTATTTCTACCAGTTGAAAGATTGAAAGTAAGCTACAAAAGTCATGACTGTTTACCGCTTAATTCTTCAAGAAGTTTCTTCTGAAAATAAGAATATAACTTCTCTATCACCCCAATATCATCACATCTGAGGAAATTAACAATAATTTCCTAATAGTAGCTAATATAATGTTAATGCTTAAATTTCCTCTTTTGTCTAAAAAAAATTACACAGATTTTTTAAAACCACACAGTCAATCAAAATTAAGTTCATGCATCATATTTGTTAGATTTTTTTTAATCTCTAATTTCTCATTTTCCCCCTGATACTGACTCTGAAGCAATTAGTTAAGTTGTCCTATAAAGTGTCTTATATTCTGACTTTTTCAGATTATTTCCCTGCAGACTGTACCAACTTTTGTTTGTCCTATCTCCTGTTTTTTTCTAATTTTTTTTGTAAACTGTAAGTTAGGTCAAAGGTTTGATTTTTGCCTTTGGCAAAACGACTTGAACAATGCAGTGGATTCCATTAGGAGGCACATATGGTCAGGCGGTGCTGGTATCATTGATTCTACACCTGACAGTTCTGTGGAAGTGAGGTCATCAGGTCACTTCCTTGAGGCCTGTTTTTTTATTACCTATTAGCAAATAACTGGAGGACGATTCTTGAGTCATCCTGAGATCAATGAGACTAATGGTTTCAGCATCCACCACTTTCTGGAACAATGAGTTCATTATGGATTTAAAACCGTATTTCTCTCTCATATTCGTCCCACACATTAGCTGGTCATCTTCTGAGAAAGAACTTCCCCACCACAACTGAGGGTGAACGTGTAATCCTAAAAGGAGAGAGAGAAGAAGTTTAATTATGTCCCTTTTATTACTAATTTTCACAGTAAGGCATGGCATAACCATCATTTCCACCGATGGCAAATGTGTAGGTGTTTCCCTCTTTTGTCTTAATTATCAACATATTTTTATTTATTCAATATTTGAAAATCAGGTATCATCACTTTTCCTTGTTATGCTCAACCTATGCCAAATTTAGCCAGAGAGTGCCCCTTTAAGCTGACTTCCGAGTCTTTTCTGTTGTTGTTGTTTTTTTTTATTGAAGATTGTTGATATATAGCCATATGTTGGTTTCAAGTACACAACACAGTGGTTCAGCAGTTAACCCGCATTATTAAATCCTTGCCCCCTCTGGTGCGGTTACTATCTGTCAATGTAGAAAGATGGTACAGAATCCTTGCCTATATTTAGGTTGACTTCTGAGCCTTTTTGACATGTTCCTGTGTGGTTTTGAGCCCTTTGTGCTTTCTTTCTGGCTCTTCAAGAAGGTCTAGGGGTTCCCTCGATTTCCCTTCTTGGAGTTAAGATCCGGACTCCAGGTCTTCTGGGAGGCTGTTTTGTTCTCAGCTCTCTCAGTTAACAGTGTTAGCAAATTTGCATGTCTTTTTTCTGAAACTAAAACACCTTTTTTCCTAATAATATTTAAATATTCCCTTGTTTGTTATATTCTGTGAAGTTCAAAAATTATTTCTCAGTGCATAATCAATAGTATATTAACAACAGGCCTTGTAAGTGTAAACAAAGTTTATTATTTGCAGTTGGGTTTCTTTTACTTTCTGTTTTTTTTTTTTTGGTCCCATTGGATATGTCCTACAGAGAACAGTATAGAACTATTGTAGAACTATGTTTATGTACTTGACTAATTCGTGTCTTTTAATGGGTATGATATAAATTTGATATACAATTGGGATAAATTATTCCAGTTTTTTTTCCAAGTCTAAGTTTTGTTCCTTTCACATCTCATCTTTTGGATATATAAAAAGCATTTAGTTCAAAAATGTTTTGTTTCTGTTATTTTTTCCCATATCAGTTTCCAAAGTCCCAAATCCTATACCTAATAATTATTACTTTCTTAAGTTTCCTGTAATCTTTCTTGCCTAGCATATCCTTATTTTCATTCCTTTCTTATAAAAAAAAAAACTGCTGGATTCATTGAGTTTCATCTGGCCTTCTTTCTCTTGGAAATCACTCCAAAACAGTGTATAGAAAACTTCCATGATATGTTTGCTTGTTTGTGCATTTATTTTTTGGGATGCCATAATATTCCATTGTTTTTTAATGTTCCTTATTAGTAGGTGTTTGAACAGTTTTAAGTATTTTACATTTGCAGTTAATGCTACAGTGAATAACCTTGTACATATATTCCTCTATATTTCTAGAGCTGTATCTTCTGGAAAGGTTCCTAGAAGTAAGATTATTAGATCAGAGGTTAAAATAATTTTATTAGATTTTGGGCATTTTTCAGACATTGGACTTGCACATTTGTACTTCCACCAGAACTGTAATAGGGTTGGTGGGGGGACCTGATGAAGGGGGTAGTTTAATCACCATAATATTGCACATGTAATTGTAGGTTAAAGATACCAAAATAAATTGTAAAAAAAAAAAAAAAAAGAAATATATGAAAAGACTTGTTTCTTTCTAACCTCTCCAATTGAGAATATTGCCAAGCTTAAATTTTTCCCAAATTGATGAGTATGGCATGGTATTTTATTGCTCTCTTTTAATTTACATATTACTTATTCTGAAGTAACTTAAACACCTTTTTACACAATTTAAGACCATTTGTTTTCCTTTTACAGTGAATTGTCTTTATCTCTGGAGTTCTTTTTTTTCTTTTTGGTTTATTTTTTGGTCTTAAATATTCTAAGTTTTGTCTATTTTTTTCCTCAGAGAATCATATAATATGTATATTGGATATTCATTGCCTACCTTTTATATTAAATTACATTTAAATATTTTTATCTATTTCCTTACTACTTTGATTTCATTTATTTGGGGTTGTTCTAATTCCTATCTCCATTGCCCCAGTTGGTAGAATATACTCTCCTTTGGTTTCCTTTTAAATCATTCTTTATTTTAAAGATTATATTTTTTTCCCCATTTCTTTCTTCCTACAGTGTCAGCAACTATTTCGACCTTCCTTATTTTTATTTATTTTTATTCAGAGTATTTGAGTTTTGTGAGGTGTACTTGTTTACTTTTTTTCACATCAGCAATCGCTTGTTTAATTAATGGTGGATGCTTCTCTTGTTTGTGTTTTCTAAATCATGGGCCACATTGTCTTGCTTCTTTGCAAGAAAATTTGAGAGAACTTCTATTCTTTTGGCCCATCCACATGTTTGCAAACCAGAGAAGAGTCTCTTTTCTCTTGCTTTTTTACTACAGTCACAGGTTTCTTGAGACTCTAAGAGAATTCTCCTCCTCATCCCCTCCTTAGCTTTCATCAGCTGGAGATCTTCTCTCCTTCCTCCAGCTTTGCTCCATCTTCAGTGGGTTGTCACCGTGTAGAACAAGTGCCTAGTGCCCCTCAGGACTTCTTCCCAGCCTCCATGCCCTGACACAGCCTTGAATCACTGCCGTGGATACCTGAAGGTCTGGCAGGACTGAATGGGATTTACCTGAGCTCAGTGTTGAGTATGCTGTGAGAGTGTCCTTCTCCAAACCCAGAGGAGAGAAGTTCAGGTAGATGGGGAGTTAACTCTCTGACTGGAGCTCCTTTGAGGTGGAAGACCTCAAGCCAAGCCAACAGAGACATCAAAATTTACTGAAAGTTTGGTTTGCTTCTCTTACTCCCCATTCATGTACATTGACTCTTTTTGGTTCCATTCTATGAGGGATGAAATCAGACAGGAGTCTTTCTTTTCGTGGAAGAGCTTATCTCTCTCTGGAACTTGGTTGACTTAGGTTCTTTGTGCCCTCAATTATAGGATGGGCTTTTAGAAACTATATATATATATTTTGTTTTCTTTTCAGCTTATTGGCTTTTCTTGATTGTTAGTGTGGGAGAAACAGTCTCATTCAACTTCCTTTACCCAATCTGAAAACTCATTAGAAATATTTAAAGGATTAAATTTGCTTCCTAATGTCCAATATTAATCTGAAAGTACGAAAGCATTTTCTGTTGTCCTGGCTGTGCTACTGGCCCACGTTTCTTTTGCCAGTCTGCCTGGGTAGCAGGTGTTTTTCTTTTGCCATCATTAGTCCCTGGGAGGACTCCTGGATCTACTTCATTGGTTATAGAAGCTGGGCTTTCCAGCCATAGAAGACCATCCTTGATTTTTAAAATCCTCCATGATAATAGTCAAGCTAACAACTGAAATTCATTTCTGTAATGAACCAGGTGTTAGATGGTACAAACAACAGAGCTGATGTCAATATCATTTTTTGTAGTAATCATGTGTTTGATGATTCCCAATGGCATAAGAACTTTCAGGTACATTATTTCATTTCATTTTCACCACATTCCTAGTAGGTAGTAAATATTTTCAATGCATAACAAGTGAAGAAAGTAATGTTTGCCAAGTCAGTCAGTTATCTAAACTATCTCTTTCAAACATCTGACTGTAAAGACCTTATATTTTGTTTCTATTTGGGCTCATCTGATAGCTTTACAACATAGGCAGAAAAAAAAAACAGACTGAACAAACGCAAATCTACCAAAAATAAGGGGACATAAGAAAAAGAATCAAGCATATTAAAAATGTATAACATTTCTGCTTCATTTATGATCGGATATATTTTTCTGAAAATGAGAGTCATAAATGAATCAGTATTATATGAGGTACTTAAACACTAATCCCTCAGAAAATTGTATTACTTATGTTCAACAGAAATTTAAAGGAGTTTACTGGCTAGCTCCTTGTGAGCATTTATCATAATTGTCTTTGTAGTACAAGTGTCTCCATTTCCAAGTTTAGAATAAAGTCTCACCCATCGGACACTCCCCTGTCTCTGGCGGTTATATGATTATATTTTTACAGCAAGTATGTACTTGGAACACTAAAATAATGTTGTGTTTGCTTATTCTTTGGAAAATCATTAAAATATTTGCTGATATTCATGACCACTGGCCAGAAACTAAGATATCAATGACAGATTTAAGTACCGCTGTGTTGTAAACAAAGAAGTATTTTGTTGAATGCCAGATAGAGACAAGAACTGTTAGACATGATGAATGAGAGTATACAAGAGAATTCATTCTACCATTCTCACTGATGGATGCTAGAAAATAAGATCACTCTTGCACATGCTGCTAGGTGAGGTGCACCTGCAGTTAGCATGTACTAAGTCCTTCCTTGGTGCTGGGCAGATTAAAAACACCTTCTCATTTATTCATTGTATCTCTTTCATCAGTAAGAAAACTGAGGTTCAGAGTAGATGTTTTCTAATATGTACCGGAGAGACATATCAGCTAGCTGATACATGATGATTCTAGGAACTTAACATGCTGTGGGGAAGGTGGGGTTCCCATGGCCAGGATCCTCCCTGAACTTAAACCACCTGATGCTGTAACTGGCCTGTTGCTGGGCTACCGCTTCCACACCTTTAGGCAATAAGCTATTGCTGTGCTATATAGAGAGCTCAGCCCAGTGCTCTGGGCGGAGGCAGAGACGCTAGTGCTTGACCCACAGCTGGGAGAACAAGCCTGGTAATAAACCCTTTCAGCCCCAAGAACGTTCTGCTGTCAATTTCTTTGGTTGCATTGAATCCATAGTGAACTTGCCTGGGGCTGAAACCCATTGGCAAGACACATGCATTTAACGTGGAAGTTCCCCTAGTTTTTCTAGATTAGGCAATCTCAGATATGTGTATTTTTTTTAAATAACTTTGCATGTCTGTTTCATTTTGAGGGTGGTTTTCCTTCTAGTCCTCAAGTTTGCTTTAAATCTTTGTCCTTGCTTTCAAATGAAATGCTTTCTAGATATAGGATTAACTCTCTTCGAGGGAAAACAATTTAAAAGAACAACTCTGTTTATATTCAGACTCATGCATCCAGTAAGAAGCAAGGAATAAAAGAGGTCACCTTTACAAATGTGTTTGTTATACAGATGCAGAAAATCAGGTTTCCCAAGATCACAATCAGGAAAGAGGTGAGCCCAAAGCCAGATCTCCAACACCACAAAGCTGTGCTTCTAGCAATACAGAAAACTACACAGTTATCTCTTATCTCAATCTCTCCACTGATTACTTTTCACAAAAATCTCATGAGAAAACAAACTTTCGGTTTGCTTTCTTAAAAAAGAAGGTGATAAGTTAACCTCAATTACATATGAACACACCCTTCAAGAGACTTATGGGTGATGGTCTATGATTTGAACATGACACTATGTTTGGGGGGGTTTACTTGGCAACTAACCTTATCCCACTTGCTGCGTTCATTTTATCATCGACAATTTGATTAGATTCTTCCCTGACATATATAAACCACCTAAATTTGGTGTGCACTAGTCCTTCTCTATCATACTGCCATCCTTCATAACCTGAACAATAATCTGTAATAGTCAGGTTGTGTTTTTTGTTTTGTTTGCATATTGCCCCTCTCTCTTCCCTGGAATCTAAGCTCCAGGAGACCAGGTACCCTATCTGGATTGCTCACCGTATATCACATTTCTAAAAGAGAAGCCAGTACACAGTAGGCCCTTCTGAGGATTATTTGAATAACTAAGTATGTTTTAAAGAAAAATGAATGAATGGTTGAATGAAATAAATTTGTGTCTCATACTCGAGGTGTCAGGCTGGTAGCATCAGTAAACTAATAGGATTACAGTGCAATGTTTTCAGGGACTGTTTCTAGGGACAATGAATGCCTACATTTTTTTAACTTAATAAAATTATGAAATGCTTTTATGTTCACAATTTCATTTGTTGCTTTTAATTATTAACCTTTGGCATCCTGGCCCAAGCCCAATTCTGTTAAATCTGTAACAACAGATAAATAAAGTAATTTTAAGAAAACCAAATATGGATTTGAGAGTAATAATCAGTCTTTGTCACAAAGCAAAGGGTAAAGAAAAGTATGTCAAAAGCTAATCATTTCCTCCTCCCCTCTTCTGGGCAATGCAGTTCCGCTTCTCTGCAGTGACCAACATTAACAGAGTGGCTAACCCTGTTAACTCTTCCAAAGCATTAGTCTATTTCAAAGTGTCATTACACCAGTTCCCTCCAAGACTCGCACCTCACCCTGGAAGCACATATATTTATACACCCTTGATCATTATTCAGGACAGTGAAAAGGGAGAAGGAACAAAACAAACAACCTTTGTTCAAGAGAGCGTCCCCCCAACGAGTGGTCCTTACCTTTAATATTTTGAATGGGAGCGAATTGAATGCCTGTCTTAAGAGGGGAATAACGCCACAGAGGACAACTAGAAAAACACTTGTATTATTCTGAAAACAAAGGCAGATAGGCAGTGGGCACTCTGATGTATTCCTGTACAGGAGAGGACACGGCTGAGAACAGACAGGTTATACTACTCGAGCCAGATCCTGCCTCCCCTGACTAAGAAAGTAGTTTCTGGCAGAGAGGAAGTAACTACTGAGTGAAAAGGTAAGCAGCCTGTTCTGAGTTGGATAGTCTGATATTTTTTCTTAGCATTTATCTTCTCCCAACTCAATAATTTCATCTTTGAACAGAAAGTATGTGTCATTCTTTCTTTCCACTTAAAAGTGTATCATTTATGATGACTAAGAATTCTAGGCTCAAAGCTAAAATGGATCTTTAATGGTATCCAGTTCACATTCCTTCTTGTGTAGATGAATCTCAGAAGGTTAGTGGGACAAGCTGGAGAAACATTAAAGCAATGTACGTGAGCTGAATGTGCCACCAGTGTGCAAGTCAGATACATCAACCACTACAGCCCTAGCAATGAACTAAACTGAATTATTGCTGGAATTGAAAAAGGTAGAGATGAAAACACATCCACCCATTTTTGTACTGTCTGTTCG
Source organism: Phataginus tricuspis (assembly GCA_029783875.1). NCBI lineage: Eukaryota > Metazoa > Chordata > Mammalia > Pholidota > Manidae > Phataginus > Phataginus tricuspis. The sequence goes on along the minus strand of JAQQAC010006904.1, from coordinate 71,214,543 downwards.
ATGGTGGCATAAGCTTGCTAAACTCATCTGATGCATATTAATTAAGTTGATCCTAGGACAAGATAAATTAGAAAACATTTTGTAGGGTGTTTGTCTAAGATGAGAAGAGCTTAAATAAACTGTAATGTTTATGGTCTGTCTTTTCTCACATAGCGCACAGTGCCTACTCTTCTGTATTTCAGAGCTTTGTGGGGCTGAGTGCCTGACACTGTATAGTCATTCGCATTTTACAGATGAGAATGTGCAACAGACATGCAACATTGGAACCAGGCCATTCTTCTTTCAGTCAATCTTTAGCTGTTTGAATAAAGGCTAATAAGCTATAAGGCTTTGTAAAAACGATACTCCTGACAAACTGAGCTGGGAGTGTACCTGAAATTATTTCTCCTGTGTTTTTTGTAGCTTCCTTTTTTTCCTAATACTTAATTTCATCTGTAAGGTTGGGATGAAATAATCTGTTTCAAAATCTTGAATAGACAGGCAAGTACATCCATACAGTCATATATACATAGAGTCATACATCTATAGTTTATAATTATAGTGTCCACAGAAAGACCTCTCTGTTTTATGCATGCACACTCATATATTTACACCAGTGCAAACACACGCATCCACGTACACACGCACTAAGTACCTCAGCTACTGGTTCCTGCAATAGTTAATTTTGTGTGTCAACTGTAGACTGTGGTACCCTCTTGTTTGGTCAGACACCAGCCTTACATGTTACTCTGAAGGTATTTTTCAGATGAGACTAACATTTAAATCAGTAGACTTTGAGTGAAGCATATTTCCCTCATTAGCGTGGGTTTTCTTCATCAAATCAGTTGAAAGCCGTAAGAGAGAGTGCTGAGGTCCCCAAAAGAGGAGAGAATTCTGTCTGCAAACTGCTTTTAGACTCAAGACTGTAATGTCATCTCCTGCAGAATTTCCAGTCTGCTGGACTGCTCTGCAGATTACAGACTGGCTCGTCTCCACAACTGTGTGAGGCAACTCCTTAAAACAAATTATTTTCTCTCTCTCTTTCTGTTTCTCTATATATGGATAGATCTAGATAGATAGATAAATAGGTAGATAAATATAGATATACTAATATTATATCTCTATATTTGTGTTCTATTATATTGATTCTGTTTCTCTGGAAAACTCTAACACAATTTCCAATTTATTTATCCCAATGCTAAGAATTTGATAAAGTGGCTTCAAGACGCAGGAGTAAATTTGTATATCTTTTCAATTGTAATGCCCATTAAACCTGGGCTCTAGGCTATCAGGAGCTGCAGCTGCTTCTCATGCAAGTATCCATTCAAATACTTGCTTGGAGCTAAATTTTCACACTTTTATCGTATCTAGCCTCCAAGGAATTCCTTTACTTTCCCAAGAACTCCATCATGTACTCAAAACAAAAAAACCACAGTGATTTTGGATATGACATCCTGGGAGAGAGAGATATTTATACTGCAATATAGCATACCTTGGCCTGACTTTTCTGTTACCTACATGTTTTCTACAGAACACACCGCACCAAGAAATGACATTTTGGCACAGCTGGGATTCTATCAGAATTTTGAAAATAACATATTTCTTATTACACTTCTGTCAATTTATACATATTTTCCCCTAGTTATCCACTCATTTCTGTGTAAGGATATGCTTTCAAACATGCAATTCTCCTTGAAAGATATTGAATCCTAGAAGAACCACATCCTCAACTAGGGGAAATATCAGAGTCAGTATCAGGCTACTGTGCCTAGTTCCACTGCCCTCCACACGCATTCTTCCCTCCTGCCATATATATTTGCCATGTTATGCTAGACTATTACTTTGTATAGTTTTTCTGTGAACTTTCACTTGTTAATAACATTGTACTAGCATAATGAAATAAGATGCATATAAAATCATCTTTATCCCAGCACATCCCCTAAGTAGTTGACAAGGCAAAATGATGATTTAAAAGAAGAAATCAGTCACAGAAGCAAAGCAAAACAGAGAACTGGGAGAAGAAAGAGGTTTTAAAACAAAAGAGAAGCGAAAGCCTTTTCAACTTACTCTGACACTTTGCGCCTCTTATAAAGGCTCCCTCTCCTGTTCTCCACTCCCCCAACTCAGCTCTCAGCTTCACCGGAGCTTTTTCAGGGTCCACAGCCAATCAGAAAACAGAGGTCAAGAAATTCTAAGAATGTGGCAATCTCTCTAGGAAAGATACACAGCTTTCTCTCCTCAATACTGGCAGTGTGGCCTCATCTTTTCTTTAAAAGAAAATTGCAGCTCATATGAATCAAGTCAAATATTCATGCCTCATCAAACAAAAGCACAGTTTATGAAAATGTAAATGATCATATATTCATTTGGTAAATTAAACATGACACTTCCAGGCCTGTAACTTGAAGGCATTGTGGTTTAAACTGAAATGAGCATAACTTGTTTTGGGGAGAAGGAGAGAGAAAGTAAGGAATAAAGTACAAGAGGAAAAGCACTTGGAGTGAATTGCATATGAATCTCCAAAAGCTGTATAGAATGCAGTGGTTCTAATGCATTTGATGAAACAGCCCTTTGTTCACTGAGCATTTTGAAAGTGTCTATTTTCCTCACACATATGTTGGGAAATTTTGTAAGGCTGTTCTTAAAGAAGTGACCTTAATTCGACAACATTTCCTTTACTTTGACTTATTCTCAGCCTGCATGGTAGTGTGAGCTCTTACTCACCTTTGATAACACTACTCAAAAACCAACTTCTTGAAATGGTGGCTCACTTCCCCATAGAGAAGGCCACCTTCTCTTCCTGCTCCCAATTGAAATTGAAATCAGTATCTGTAGTGAGAATATGTCAGCTGCCCTCCTCGGATCCTTATGCCATCACAACACCTGGCCCTTTCACTAACACACACACACACACACACACACACACACATTCACACCTTTGTCTAGCCAACAACCCTGTTATCTCCTGTAGGGGAAATGTACCACTTTCTCCATTCTCAGTCAAGCAGTTTGGGAGAAATTTGCCCAGACCCAAGCTCTAAGGATTGATCAGCATGTCCCCATCTCCTGAACCACAATTGCACAGTCAGGACAGGCAGAAGAGCTAGTTAAAGCCAGTAAGAGAGTAAATCTGAGGCCTTATTTGACGACTATTGTATGAGATGATTTATTTTTCAAATAATCTAGGAAAAGGATGATATGAGACTTGAAGATTCTGCACCATTTTTTGATAACAAAGGGCTTTGGGTCAGGGGTCCCTAATGAGTTTCTGGTGATAACATTATTAGCATTGGAGAGAGAGAAACCTGCTCCTTGATACCAGTGGGTCAATCTTAGTTGAAGTCAACTGTACCTTACTACTTACTAGTTGGTAGTTGAATGAATCAGTAATTCTCCTTTTTGCTTCCTGTACTTTTTAAGTCTCTATTTTAATAATTAGTAAAATAAAGTTCTCTAACTGAAAAAACTTCTATTACTAGTTACACATTTCTTTTGTGTGTATTTATGTCTCCTCCTGCCTTCCTTCATGAGCTCTTTGAAAGTAGAAATACTATTTTGTTTCTTTTTATCCCCATATGTTTTCAAACCAGAATGCCTGACCTGTAATTAGTATTCATTAATAATTTGTTGAATGGAAAGAAATAGAATCTGAAATCTATAGCTGTAATTTAGATCATATCAAGTCACCTGGACTATTTGCTGTCTCCTAAATTTAGAAGCAAACCAGTGCTCCCTAGAACCCGAAATATAAATATAAGCCACAAAATGTATTCTTTACCCCTACTCCATTCTCCTTTGCCATAAGTATGATTATTTCTGTATAAGATTTTAAATAAACTTTCAAGTGATGGATGGAAAGGATTTTTAGTTTCACCCTCCATTGGTATTATTAATATTTAATAATTAGAATTTATAGACTAGTATCATCAATAAGATGCAATGTTGAGAACACTTCAGTTTGGGTCATTTACAATGACCATATTGAAAATACAGCAGACTCCAGTTCAGGAAAATTATTTTGCTGTTTAAGATGGTATGAACATGTAAAATAAAGTGACCCACCCTAACAAGCAGATTACCTTAAAAAAAGGTCTTCCTTCCTCTCTCTCTTCCTTCCTTCCTTCTTTTTTTAAGTTTATTCTATGTTTATTATAGACGCATATCCAATTTTCAGGCTTCACTCTTACTTTATTTCATATATCGCTTTCTAATTGATGATTTTCCACCTGTTACTTATTTTAAATGAATTATCCTCACCCAGTAGAAGGTTTGTACAAAACTACACACAGGAAGTTTTAGAAAACTGTTCTAGTGTAAGGAGAGGGTATAAAATAAAGAAAGCATTATATGCTGTGGACATTGACATAAGGGTTTAAACTGAGGGTTATTTCATTGAGTTATGAAATGGATTTGAGAAGTAAACCGAATCATCTCTAATTATCTGTTGAACAGTTATTCTATGTCAGACACTGTACCTTATAAGCACTTTACTTGCATTAACTCATTTCATCCTCATGGTAACTTTTGAAGTAGTTTCTATTATCATCTCCATTTTAACAGATGAAGACACCAAATCTCCGGGAAGTTACATATCTTTCCCAAGGCCACACAGCTAGTAAATGAAAGAGCCAAGATGCAAAGCTAGGCAACCGGGCAAAGCACTGTGCTTGACTTTGTCTTACTAGATGTTTATGGCAGAGGCGGCATTCAACCCCAGGCTCATCTGAGTTCCATAATCCCCCACCAAAGCCCTGAGATTCAGAAACTCTGAGTTCTCTTTCTGGCTTTGCTAGGAATAGTGTGCCCTTGAACAGTCTTGTTAACCCTGAGTGGTCTTAAGAAACTCCCCATAAACAAAGTTTTTTTTTTTGAACGTGTGCCCATCAGTAGAATCTAGTTTTTTAAAAGAGAAAAACAGAATTGAGAATTCTGTTACAGTGTTTTGGAAAACTTTGTTTACCAAAGGAGTATTTACCTTGGGAATAGCATTTGGGGTTGCTCCTAGTAGAATGGAATTAGAAACAAAGTTATCTTACCATTCTTTTCATATTTTGAGGAAATGTACTTAGTTGCTTTAGTACCTCATTACAATCATTTCTGTAGCGAGGCTTTCTCCATTCGTTCCTTCCTTCACTCTCAAGCCCGGAATATATGCCCTGTAGTACTTTAAAGTCCTGAGGGCACAGCAGGTGAAAGTAATGAGGTCCTTGCCCTCATACAACACCTTTTCTAGTGCATACTACAGTTGAAATGTCTGGGGAGTGTATTCTGTAATCTTCAAAGGTGATGAAATTTTAGTGAGCTAATTGTCGCACTTCAGTGTCTGGCAGATATATTTACCATGTGGTGTGACGGTGGTTTGAAGAACGCACACTCTCTTTAGGCTTTGGTTGATGCATGAGGTGTAATAATAACATGAAAGCCCACCAAAATAGTGCAGAACACTGTTTTAACTGATGAAGGTATTCTCTCACTGGATATCCTGGAGAAATTTAAGTGAAGTTCCTTTCTCTCTGTCTCTTCCATTGTATTACCCATAGGCATAACACGTTTCCCAGGATTATCACTGTTTATTTTAATTGTTGTCTTTCATTAACTGATGTTAATTTCAAGATAGGCATGTTTTTTAGCCCTAACTTCACCCTATTCTCCTCTTCCCTTAAGATACTAGCTTTTACAGTAAAGAAACTCTGTAGTGCTAACATGTAGCACAGTGTCTGATGTGTATTTGCTCAAATAATAGAAGATCGAATGAAATTCAGTTCAGTTGGCCACAGTTGGTCCCACTGAAGCTACTAACCACTTTTAGGAGGAAAATAGTACTGAAAATGTTTAAGCAAAAGTAAGCCACCCAGATGGTCTATCTGTTGAAATGACTACTGCTATTGTCTTACTGTTACCTTTTCTTAGTGTTTCTCTCCTGTGAAAGCACAGTATTGCTAAAAGGAACTTGACTGTCAGCCAGAGACGGTGAGAGGCTTTTGTTTTTTCCCCAATCCTCAGCAGCCTTCTCAGACTTAATGCAAACCTCCTGCTGTGGTCCTGAACATGATTCAACTTTCACCTGGCACAAGCAAGTCAGATAAAAAGGGTAGGGCGCGCACACGCAGGGGTCTCGTCTTGCTTGGTGGCACCAACAGCGATCCCTAGTTGTGAAGGTTTTGTGTAGTGAGTATTCGTCGGCGGCAGCGAAATTCTCCCCAAATTCAGACTCCCGAGGAGAGAGAGAACTTGGTGAGTCACCATTTGTCTTCTCTCATGATGGTTCTGCTTTGTATCTACTGTATCTGTTCCAACTCAAAGCATGGAGAGAGACAGGTTTTCTGGCTTGAATGGATTGATTGTATAATGTGATGATTAAATGTCTTAAAATTGGGTCTGAATTTGAAGGTGTTAGAAAATTCACAGGAGGCCATTCTTTGGGTGATTTTGAAATTATTTTCAATTACAGATCAGAGCACTGCAGTGTCCGTAATATCAGTTAATGAGACATAATGCCTCCTTTTGTCATTTCTTCCTCTCTGATTGAGAGAGGCACCCTTAAGCCGCCCAACAGATTCCTGAGCGCTAACAATCACCGCTCCAGCAGATGAGTACAATGATGTCGCAAATGGGTGCCAATTAAAGTGATAGATCTTCAAAATAAGTTGTATTAAGGCTTCCAAATTGGGTGTGACTGGAAAGTATTCATCAAATTTTGAATGCTCTCAATAGTAATAGGAAGTAAGTACCAAAACAATGAATAAGAGGACACTTATGAAAGAGAAGTCAGGAATTGTGTGTATGTATATGGAGGGGAAAGGTCACCAAAGGTACTCAATTGTTGGTTTTCCTGTATCTGGAGACAATTAATATTAAGAGTATAAGACACTTATATTTTGCATACCCGTGTCTGTGTGTGTGTTTTAATCTGTGTGTGCGTCTGCTTGTCTGGATGTCTCTTTTCATTTCCCTGCCTTTACATTGCCAAAGAATGTACTAATTAACTATAAGCACTCTTAGGAAGAGATATTGTAAGAGGAAGTACAAACAAAAAACCATGGGATTACATTCACCTCTCATGTCTTATTCTTTGAAGCTAAGTAAAGATGAATATATTAGAATATAGTAATGCTCCAGTGAGGTTCACATCCCATGGGATTTTTTGGGGGGTTTGCAAAGTGATTAGGAATTCTATATATTTTACTCTCTTGGCAGATTGTTAAAATTAATATGTACAGAAGAAAACAAAGTTAAAACAAAAAAGCTATTTCGTTTTTACTCACTTTACCCATTGAATACTGACCTGTGCATCATGGGAAAACAAAAGGCTTGGAGGGGAAGTGGACAGAGAAAACAGCACAGGAAATAGGGAAACTTACGGCTGAAGGAAGGAGAAGAAATAGCGGTGCCTGGTTGCAAAGGCAAGAATTCATGTTATAGGGCAGAATGTGGTGGGATATAAACGTTAGAAGACAGATTTTAGACACATTATAAGCAGCCTTGATGGTCATGAAGAAGTCTAATGTTATTCACTAGGCATATTAAGTTGTATTAACTGTTTACATGAGTGACAGGAAACTCAGAATAATGATGATTTAATATTGTAGTGGTTTATCTCTTCTTCACAATAAACATAGTCCATGGCTAGTAATGAAGATTCTATTGTCATCAATAATATCTTCTAGCTTCTCTGAAAAGAGTAAGGCAGTAGGACATTTTTGTTCTTTAAATATCATTTCCTGGAAGTTGCACAACCACTTCTGTTTACATTCTTTAAGCCAAAACTTAGCTACCTATATGTGTCAAAATGAAAGAGACAGATAATTTTGGTTCTACCCAGCCACATCACTTGGTAAAAATTGTGTGTTGTGTTGCTGTAGAAGAGAAGGAGAATGGACACCAGAAGAAAAAAATAATTTCTGCAATAAGATGTAGTATAAACTTTTCTATTTCCCATTTTATACTGAATGATATCAAAACTTTGCATTTAAATGATGGTTTTAATCAAAGGGAGAGACCCATCAGGAAGGGAAACCAGTTAAGATCCTCCTGGTTAAGAATTAGTGCCAAAGCTTGGACAATGGTTATAGAAGACTCTCTGGATTGAAGTTTCATTGAAAGGCAACTTTTCATAACAGAAGTTGGTGAGGCTTTGGTAGCAGAGTATAAAAGAGCCGAGGTCAACTCTCATTCTTAGTTTCCCAAGCCAGATATGATGATGTACCTAAAGGAATGACTGTAAAAGAGGAAGTTTCATTTGGATAATTTGAAGTGAGGAATACCTAAGGACATTCACATGTACTACATGTTCAGGTACTTGGGAGGCAAAATAAATGATGCCTAAATGCCCTGCTTTGAAGGATGTCCTGCAGGCAACATTCAGCTGAGTATGTGAGTTTTTCTTTTTAATAGAAGCATGTGTCTTCCCCACACCATTAGACTTTTCATCTCTTTATTATGCATTTATGTAAGGGGTATACTTTCTTCTTGAGGATCTCTTTCTGTAATTCTCTAATTTTTCTTTTATAATCTTACTAATTATTTTCTTCATCTCTACCAATATGTAATTTATTGGGCTATTTTTTAATTCCTTTTAACATTTTTCTGCAGTATATCTTCAAGTCACATCCTTTTTCAGATAGATACATGAAAGCTAACCATTCTGAACCATTGACTTTTAAAAATGTCTTTATTTTGGCTTTATTTAAGAATTTAGATTCAAAATTCTTTTTTGAACTTTTGAACTTTTTTTGAACTCACTCTGTCCTCTAGCATCCACAGTTGATTTAAAAATACTCAGTTAATCAAATTCACTTTTTCTTTCTTTCCTTTTTTTTTACAAGGCCACAAGATCTTCTCTTCTCCCTCTGTATCCCAAACAAATGTTCTCCAAAAGCTTTAAAAACTATTTTTACAGTACTAACATTTCTCCAACATAAGTCTGAGTACAGATCTACTTTTATTGATACTACTGGACACTAGAAGGAATATCCCAATCTAGGAGACACAGGATTTTCTTTAACTTGAGTAAGTTTTCTTCCATTATTAATTATTTCTTTCTGTTGTCTCTGTTCTCTTATGGTGAGAGTCCCTGTACCTATCCTTTGGAACCCTTAAGTATGTCCTTCCGAGTTAACTTTTCCATACTTTCTATCACATAGCTTTGCAGTCCAGAATGTTTCCTTGATTTTTATCTTTCAAGTCTCCAGTTAGGTAATCAGGTTCAGAGGTCCATTCAAACTTTAATGATAATTATAATTTGTATTAAGATAATCTCTTATTTTTAAAATAGTATCATTGATTTTAACAAATTACTACAATATAGATATAGATAATATTCATTTAAACTTCCAGGTCAATGCTGTTTATTCTTCTTGAGAGTTCACTTTAGTGTTAATGCTTTTTCTCACATTTCTGGTAATCTTTAGCTGTTGATTTCTATGTCTTTAAAGGGAAGGTCTAGGCTGATTAGTTTAGGTGTGGGTTTTGTTTTTTTCCACACTGACTAGGCATTTCTCCCAAGGCAGCCTCTCAAATGAGAGGAGGTCATATGACAGCAGAATAAAGGCAAAAGATACAAGTCTCAAGAGTGTGTAGTTAGGTACTGAGAACATGGGGTTATCAGAGATAGGCAATTCCACACATCCTAGTTGAAGCATTTGCTAAGCATTAGTCTCAGTGTCAGCTTTACATACTAATATAGCCATTAATATTCATCTCCATGCAGTTTAAAATTTGCAGATAAAATGAGTTGGCCAGCACAGAGAGAGAAAAAAATGCCCAGAATATAATTCTGCACTATTTATTTCAATTACAGGTCTGAGGTAAGAGTACCAATGTCACCAGTACAAAGGGTTGCAAAGGGACATTTAAAGGAGAGTCTCATGCAAGGTTTTGATGAATTCTGGAGGCAACAGTGTCTGACAAAAGAGAATGTGCCTGGGGAAAGGTGATAGAATGGACCTTTTTTTCTCTGTCCTGGGAGTGTAAAATGAAATTAGGACTCAGGGAAAAGAGAATAAGGACAGATGAACAGTTCAAGCATGGAATATTAAGTACATGGGAAATAGGAACCCAGTCTCTCCCTGTTTTACCTTACCTTTCTCTCTTGGGGAATCTCAAAACTGTCACTAAGATAACTAGGGTAGAAGTACACTTTGGGAGTATTATGTAAGCCTGGCCATGCTGCCCAGCTTCCTGCCTCCAGGCAAAACTCTAGTTAAATAATTCTGGACAGATGGATGCCTATCCTTGGGACACAGTTAGGAGCAAAGATGGACATAGAAGCCGTGCGTGAGCCAGCTTCCATCTGGAACTGGTGAATACCTCATTTTGTAGAAAGGCAGTAACTGTGCTGTTCAAATGACACTCCGTATGATTCCATTTGGGGAGGCAAGTTTCAGGAGCATTGTATTTCCCATATGGTCCAGGTAAGTTGTATTTTAGGGCATAAGCTTGTTACCTGGTGTCATTTTGGACGTAACTTACCTTTCTGCAAGAGTGGACAACTGGTTAAAGTCCAATGTGCTCTCTTTATTTTGATACATGTGGCAGATGACTTTCCCATGCACAATATACCTAAGGTTTTGTGCCATTTCTGACCCGCTTTTCCCATGTACGAGAATAGTGAATAATACCACACTGTGCTCCTCCAATATTGAAACCATTTGAGAATGGAAATAGGAATCAAATATCAACTTTACCACTGATGAAAGTGTATTGAAGAATAACACATGGCTTTTTTAAATTCTCTCTATTCCGCTCAAGCTTAGTCTTGAACCAGCTCATCCAAAGAGGAGTCTGCTAATTACATATGTACTGGGAAAGATAAAAGAGAAATACTGCCTTCAAAACCATGAGCCCCAACAGCAGGATTAAAGAGACATAAGAATTCAGATATTTCTATGGAAGAGAAATGTAAATCTTGAGCTAGGTGTGTTTATCACATTGAAACAAGATCAAAAGAAAATGTACACCTTGTCAGGGCGGGCAAGCCCAAAGGACAGCCAAGAAAAGGTTGAATTATACGGTGTTACCTTTTAGGTAAATTATTCTTTGTTCTATAGGGTGAAGCAAGTAAGTTAGAAAGAGAGATGGAAATCTCTTCCTAATACCTCAAAGATGACAAATATTCTTACTCTAGATGCAAAAACAGAAGTACTACAAGGAATAGAAAAATATTTTCCCTACGTCTGCTACCTGTAATGGAACTTGCAGCTGTCTCACGTTAGGAAAGATAGTAGAGCCCAAGTGACTGAGGATGACAAGATTATAGGGGTATCCCTAAGTATTTTCTAGATAGGATTTTAACTATGATGAGTTACATGTGAGCATTACAAGCTGTTGGTGACAAACCATTAACTTGTCTAAGCTAAAAGAATTCTATCAGGTGATTATTATAAACATATTGGTAAAACACTAGCAATATATTCTCCAAAGAAAACAGTTAAATCAAAGAGAATAAAATGTTAAAGACAGAAGATCCAATAAATCTCTTGGGCCCCTCTTTCTAGTACTGCTCACTGAAGAATAATCATGCTACTAGGGGTCTTTGCTGTTTATAGTTGTAATATTCTTTAACATCTTTATTGAGATATCATGTTATAAAATTTACTCATTTAAAGGGTACAGTTCAATGGTTTTAGTATATTCATGGAGTTGTTCAACTATCACCTATATCTAAATTTTGAACATTTCCATCACCCCCAAAATAATTGTGCCAGTTACCCCCTTATTGCCCACCAAACACTCAGTCTTCAATAACCACTAACCTACTTCGTTTCTCTATAGATTTCCCTACTTTCACGTTTCATATACAGTGTAGTAATAAACATTTTTATTCGCTTCTGAATATGGTTTGCTGTTGTTTATTGAGGTCTTTGCTCATTTTCTTTTCATAAAGGATATTGATCTGTAGTTTTCTTTCCTTGGAATATTCTTTCCAAGTATTGGTATCAGGGTAATATTGGAATCATAAAATGGGATGGGATATGTTCCTTCTCCTTTATTTCTTGGAAGAGTTTCATATTTATTAAGTTTGTATTAAATTTTCTTTCAATATCTTTCAACAATTCACCAGCCATATGACCAGGGCTTTTCTTCATGAGAAATTCCTAAATTCTTTATTTAATATATTTAGTTGATATAGATCAATTCAGTTCAAATAGATCATATAGATCTATTTACTTTTGACTCAGTCTAGTGGTTTCTGTCTTTTAGGAATTTGCCAATTTCATCTAAGTAGTCTATTTCATTGGCATTCAGTTATTTATGGTGTTCCCTCAAAATCCTTTATTTCTGTAAGATTGGTGGTGATGTCCCCCTTTCATTCTTGATTTTAGTAATATGAATCTTCTCCCTTTTTTTCTTGGTTACCTAAGTACATGCTTGTGAACTTTGTTGCTGTTTCAAAGAATCAGCCTTTTGGTTCATTGTTTTTTCTATTATTTTTCCATTATCATTTTTATTTTATATCTGGTTCAATTTTCATTATTTTATTTCATCTGCTTCCTTAGAGTTTATTTTGCTCTTCTTTTTCTAGTTTCTTTAGGTATTAGATTGGCTATTGATTTGAGATTTTTTTTTTATTATAGGTATTTACAGCTGACTCTGAGCACTGTTTTTCCTTCTTTCTATTAATTTCATATGTTGTGCTTTCATTTTAACTTATTTCAAGGTATTTTTTAATGTTACTGTGATTTTTTCTTTGACTCATTGATTCTCTAGAAGTGTATTGTTCCATTTCCACATTTTTGTTAATTTCCCAAATTTCCTTCTCTTGTTGATTTCTAAGTTAATTCCATTGTGGTTTGAGAACATACTTAATATGATTTCAACACTTTAAATATATTGAGGTATGTCTTCAGGCCTTATGACTATACTTTGAGTTATATAATGTACAGTATAATTCCTGGACTTAGCTGAATGATTACAGCACCAAGGAACTAGCAGTATACTCTTATTTACATATACATCAGAAGACCTGTTCTCTTATTTCAGCTTTGAAGACTAAATCTGAACAAATCACTAGGGTCACTGGACCTTAGTTTTCCTTAGTATCTATAGCTAATATTTATATCCATATCAATAGTACTATGTTATTATATCTATATAGCTATAATGTTATTTTATATGTATATACACATACCCACACACATATATTATATATATTATATGTACTTCTTTTTCTTCTTCTAGAAGAAACAGATATATTATATTTATTTAATCCTAATTAACAATCAAACTATATAACACATATACACAAACAATATGACCTGGAAGTTAATTTATTTCAATAATTTGTCTATTATCACTAGCAATCATGAAGACCATATGTATTAACTAAGCAAGCATAGATATAGCAGGGAGCAGGGGGAAGGGAAGGGCATATTTTATGAATGGTTCTTCTCTGTGACCTTTGTCCTGCATCTGCATATATGTAATCATGAAAGAGTGCTATAATAACAATATGTTCTTGGTGTTATTTTATTCCTAATGATGAATACAATTATGGATGCATATAAAAAATAATGCCCATCTATAAAGACTATGCTCATAAGGATAATTAACCAGAGTTTATTGAAGAGGCAGGTAACTGCTAATGTGGAGATTAAACTTGAATTTTATATTCCTCCTGTCTTTCAGGGTGAGTTCCAAAAACTTACCCCTTAGATAAAAAAATATTTCTCCAGGTAATTAGCTTTCACTGGACTTCATTGCTGCTTTGCTTTCTCTTCTCAAGAGCCCCTACTGTATATATTTTGCTCGTATGTGTAAGTACTGCTGCACAAGACAGTGCTACTCCCTTTTCATGAGGGATGCCATTATAAGAAGAATAAGAGCACCAGAGCTATGCTAGCTAAAGGCATTACTCCCCAGGCCTGCCAAGAATGGAGCGTGTGTTCATGCAAGCAGAGACATGATTCCAAGTCATAAGCCCCTGGCTGGGAAATGTGTCAAAACTTGAATCTGCTCTCTACCAAACAAGTGACCCTGGACAACTTCTTTACCTTTTGGGGAATCAGCTTTCCCTATCTCTAAAATAAAGGGCTTGAACTAGGTAATCACTACCCAAAGGGGCCTGTTGCTTAAGAGGTGAGCAGGAGGAGAAGACCAAAGTTTCAGGAATTTTAAGTAAAATGTCTCTCGTCTCTTGTGGATTTTTCTAGAAGCATTCCAATCAGTTAAGTAAGGTTTCATAGACCTGCAGTGGTAAGTGGCTTGGCAGGAGTGTCCACAATGCATTTGCTGCTGGTATGGATCTTTGGCAGATAGGCTTATATAGCAAAATCAGCAATATAGATCCAACTTCTCTGCACGTCACAGGCTTGAAATTCATGCCGAAGCCCTCACTTGTAGGCAGAAAGCTTTGCTCTGACAGGAAAATTATCCAAAGTTTCATTTGTTTTTGCTTATATTCCAAATAACACAATTTTCCTGAGTCTTATTTTTAATATATAATGACTATGTTCCAAGCCATGTATGACTTTCTTTTGTTTATGTCTTCATAAAAATATAAACAAACAGTAAGATCTCTGATTTGTTGACAGAGCCATACAATAAGTGGATGGCTAAGGTGATATTAAAAACGGTCCCTTGAACGCAGGCAATTTAATCCAGATAAACAAATCCATCTAAAAAGAAACACAACACATACAAACAAGAATCTAGACAAATTAGGGAGAGTATGTAGTCTTTTTCTACTGTTGTTTTCTTATCATCTATATAACTGAAACTAGGATAGGTCTACTTCAATTCAGTTAAATTCAATGCACTTACTAATCAAGAAATACTTCTTCATGAATCATTAGGTAAGGCAATTCTGATTCTTATAAGTCTAAAATAATTGCCACATTAATAATTAAAAATATTAAGACAAGGGTTAGGAGAACAGGCTCTGGTATTGCCTGTCTTGGCCCATTCCAGGCTCTTTCACTTACTACTTAGGTACTTTAAGACATTTATGTAACCCCTTTGATTTTCAGTTTTCTCACATGCAAAAATAGGTTAATGATACTATCTACTTCATAGTGTTTATGGGAAGACTTGCTTCACTAATGGAAAGTGTTTTAACAGTGCCTCACAACTCAATAAATTTTAGCTAATATTATTCATAAATATTACCAATATTATTCATCTTTTGTTCCCTGTAAGTCCTTCCTAAATGGCTTTATTCACAGGAAGTCTTTAAGCAGAATTTGCTGCATTGAATGGAATTCAGCTGAAAGTCTTTGTTAGGAGACCAGCCCTTTATAATATAAAGGTATCAACAGAAAATTTCATATTTTTATGTATTTTTTAATGAAATAATACCATTTAATAGCAACGCATGGTAATGATGCATAGAATATACTTACTCTCAAAATGTGACTGGAACAGGAAAGATGGTTGGGAAAGCACCATATGAAAGCAACAATTTTATTTCTCTGTCATTTGTGGTTACTTTTGCAGCACACATCCCATCATGTGCATTAACAATGAAGTGGTAATACTTCAATTTAGTTAATATTTAGAAGTTGCCATTTATGATGAAGATCTGCTATGTAAAAGCTTGTCCATCTCCTCAGGGTGCTTTACTGAAAATGACCTTTGGGGGAGATGCGAATTTGGAGAGTTCTTGATATAACATGGATTCTGACTGTGGAAGTCTTGACTTCCAAAGGTCTCAAAAAGGTTGAGAACATTTCCCCAGGTGATAAATGAATAACCAGAATAAGAGTCTCATCTATGACATCATTCTGCATGACAAAGCAGTGGGCATAGGAATTTGCCTATTCAAAAGTCCAACACTTCTCACCAGGAACAGTAATTTACTTGAGGTCTGTATTCCTAATAGAAACTGCAGGGAGTTTTAGGAACAGATTCAGGGCAATGTATCGTTTGCTGTCACAGTTGTGTGACCATTCCCAACCACTGGGAAAAACCACAGGGGTGTAATTCCCTGGAACAGTAGGCCAGTACTGTCCTTTCCTTGTCTGTAACAGGAGACCAAGTACAGTCAATACCAAATTCCTGATTGCCCTTCAGCCTGAACCAGCCCTTTTTTGTGTGTCTCAGGCTGCCAATCACAAAAATACCTGCAAAGAAATTAAACATGTAAAAAGAAATTCATTCCAAATGCAATAAATAACGTTGAACATATATAGCAATTTTGTGTTGGAGCTTCTTGTTGGAGCTTATGACTTGAGTCTTTCTTGCTTCCTACATTCATACCCATCCTTCGGGAGAGTCACTTTTTTTAGATGGAAAATTTTGCATTTTTTTTTTTAGTATATTTTTTTATTAAGGTACTATGGATAAACACTTTACGAAGGTTTCACATGAAAAACAAAGTGGTTACTACATTCACCCATATTATTGAGTCCCCCCAAATACCCCATTGCAGTCACTGTCCATCAGTGTAGTAAGATGCCAGAGTCCCTCTTTGCCTTCTCTGTGCTACACTGTCTTCCCCATGATTCCCCCAAACCATGTATGCCAATCATGATACCCCTGAATCCCCTTCTCCCGCCCTCCCCCACCCACCCTCCCCCACTGCTCTCCTTTCGTAACCACTAGTCCCTTCTTGGAGTCTGTGAGTCTGCTGCTATTTTGTTCCTTCAGTTTTGCTTCGTTGTCATATGCCACAAATGAGAGAAATCATTTGGTACTTTTCTTTCTCTGCCTGGCTTATTTCACTGAGTGTAATATCCTCCAGCTCCATCCACGTTGTGCACATGGTAGGATTTGTTTCTTTCTTATGGCTGAGTAATATTCCATTGTGTATATGTACCACCTCTTCCTTATCCATTCATCTACTGATGGACACTTAGGTTGCTCCCATATCTTGGTTATTGTCAATGGTGCTGCAATAAACAAAGGGGTGCGTATGTCTTTTTGAATCTGAGAACTTGTATTTTTGGGGAAAATTCCTAGGAGTGGGATTCCCAGGTCAAATGGTATTTCTATTTTTAGTTTTTTGAGGAACCTCAATATTGCTTTCTATAATGACTGAACTAACTTACATTCCCACCAGCAGTGTAGGAGGGTTCCCCTTTCTTCACATCCTCCCCAGGATTTGTTGTTCTTAGTTTTTTCAATGTTGTTGGCCATCCTAACTGGTGTGAGGTGATATCTCATTGTCGTTTTTATTTGCATTTCCCTGATAATAAGTGATGTGGAGCATCTTTCCATGTGTCTGTTGGCCATCTGAATTTCTTCTTTGGAGAACTGTTTATCCCCTCCCCATTTTTTAATCATGTTGTATGCTTTTGATTGCTGAGGCATGTGAGTTCTTCATATATTTTGGATGTCAACCCCTTATCAGATATGTCATTTATGAATATATTCTCCCATACTGTAGGGTACCTTTTTGTTCTGTTGATGGTGTCCTTTGCTGTACAGAAGCTCTTTAGTTTGATGTAGTACCATGTGTTCATTTTTGCTTTTGTTTACCTTGATCGAGGATATGCGTTCTGGAAAAAGTTTCTCATGTTTATATTCAGGAGATTTTTGCCTATGTTGTCTTCTAAAAGTTTTATGGTTTCATGACTTACATTCAGGTCTTTGGTCCATTTTGAGTTTGCTTTTGTGTGTTGGGATAGGCAATAATCCAGTTTCATTCTCTTGCATGTAGTTGTCCAGTTTTGCCAACACCAATTGATGAAGAGGCTGTCATTGCCCCATTGTATGTCCATGGCTCCTTTATTATATATTAATTGATCATATATGCTTGGGTTTCTATCTGGGCTCTCTAGTCTGTTCCACCAGTCTATGGGTCTGTTCTTGTGCTGGTACCAAATTGCCTTGATTATTATGGCTTTGTAGTAGAGCTTGAAGTTGGGGAGCCTAATCACCCTAGTTTTATTCTTCCTTCTCAGGATTGCTTTGGCTCTTTGGGGTCCTTTGTGAATCCATATGAATTATTATTATCTTATTTTGCTATCATTAACATACAATCACATGAGCAGTATTGTGATTACTAGATTCCCCCCATTATCAAGTCCCCACCACATACCCCATTACAGTCACTGTCCATCAGTGTAGTAAGATGCTGTAGAGTCACTACTTATCTTCTCTGTGCTATACTGCCTTCCCTCTGTCCCCCTACAACATTTTGTGTACTAACGTAATGCCCCTTATTCCTCTTCTCCCTCTCTTCCCACCCACCTTCCCCAGTCCCTTTCCCTTTGGTAACTATTAGTCCATTCTTGGTTTCTGTGAGTCAGCTCCTGTTTTGTTCCTTCAGTTTTTGCTTTGTTCTTATACTCCACAGATAAATGAAATCATTTGGTACTTGTCTTTCTCCACCTGACTTATTTCACTGAGCATAATACCCTCTAGCTCCATCCATGTTATTGCAAATGGTAGGATTTGTTTTCTTCTTTTGGCTGAATAATATTCCATTGTTGATATGTGCCACATCTTCTTTATCCATTCATCTACTGATGGACACTTAGGTTACTTCCATATCCTGGCTATCATAAATAGTGCTGCAATAAATACAGGGGTGCATATGTCTTTTTGAAACTGGGATCCTGTATTCTTAGGGTGAATTCCTAGGAGTGGAAGTCCTGGGTCAAATGGTATTTCTATTTTCAGTTTTTTGAGAAACATCCATACTACTTTCGAAAATGGTTGAACTAATTTACATTCCCACCAGCAGTGTAGGAGGGTTCCCCTTTCTCCACATCCTCACCAATATTTGTTGTTGTTCATCTTTGGATGTTGGCTGTCCTAACTGATGTGAGGTGATACTTCCCTGTGGTTTTAATTTGCATTTCTCTGATGATTAGCGATGTGGAGCATGTTTCATGTACCTTTTTTCTATCTGAATTTCTTTTTTGGAGAAGTGTCAGTTCAGATTATCTGCCCATTTTCTAATTGGATTATTTGTTTACTGCTTGTTGAATCATGTGAGCTCTTTGTATATGTTGGATTTCAACCCCTTATCAGATATGTCATTTATGAATATATTTTCCCATACTATAGGATGCCTTTTTTGTTCTACTGATGGTGTCATTTGCTGTACAGGAGCTTTTTAGTTTGATATAGTCCCACTTGTTCATTTTTTATTTTGTTTTCCTTGCCAGGGAAATATGTTCATGAAAAAATTGCTCATGTTTATATTCAGAGAGTTTTGCCTATTTTCTTCTAAGAGTTTTATGGTTTCATGACTTACATTCAGGTCTTTGATCCATTTTGAGTTTACTTTTGTGTATGGGGTTTGACAATAATGCAGTTTCATTCTCTTACATGTAATTGTCCAGTTTTGCCAACACCAGCTGTTGAAGAAGCTGTCATTTCCCCATTGTATATCCATGGTTCCTTTATCATATATTAATTGACCATATATGCTTGGGTTTATATCTAGGGTCTCTATTCTGTTCCACTGGTCTATGGTTCTATTCTTGGGCCAGTACCAAATTGTCTTGATTACTGTGGCTTTGTAGTACAGCTTGAAGTTGGGAAGTGTGATCTCCCCTGCTTTATTCTTTCTTCTCAGGATTACTTTGGATAGTCAGGATCTTTTGTGGTTCCATGTGTATTTTAGAACTATTTGGTCCAGTTCATTGAAGAATGCTGTCGATATTTTGATAGGGATTACATTGAAACTGTATATTGCTTAAGGCAGGATGGCCATTTTGACAATATTAATTCTTCTTACCCAAGAGCATGGGATGAGTTTCCATTTATTAGTGTCCTCTTTAATTTCTCTCAAGAGTGTCTTGTAGTTTTCAGGGTATAGGTCTTTCACTTCCTTTGTTAGGTTTATTCCTAAGTAGTTTATTCTTTTTGATGCAATTGTGAATGGAATTGTTTTCCTGATTTCTCTTTGTGCTGGTTCATTGTTAGTGTATAGAAATGCAACAGATTTCTGTTTATTAATTTTGTATCCTGCAACTTTGCTGAATTCAGATATTAGTTCTAGTAGTTTTGGAATTGATTCTCTAAGGTTTTTTTATATATAATATCATGTCATCTGCAAACAATGACAGTTTGACTTCTTCCTTACCAATATGAATGCCTTTTATTTCTTTGTGTTGTCTGATTGCTATGGCTTGGACGTCCAGTACTATGTTGAATAAAAGTGGTGAGAGTGGGCATCCTTGTCTTGTTCCCAATCTTAGAGGAAAAGATTTGAGTTTTTCACTGTTAAGTATGATGTTTTCTGTGGGTTTGTCATATATGGCCTTTATTATGTTGAGGTACTTGCCCTCTATACCCATTTTGTTGAGAGTTTTTATCATGAATTGGTGTTGAATTTTGTCAAATGCTTTTCAACATCTATGGATATGATCATGTGGTTTTTGTCCTTCTTTTTGTTGACGTGGTGGATGATGTTGATGGATTTTCTAATATAATACCATCCTTGTATCCCTGGAATAAATCCTACTTGATCATAATGAATGATCTTTTTGATATCTTTTTGAATTTACTTTGCTAATATTTTGTTGAGTATTTTTGCATCTGGGTTAATCAGGGATATTGATCTGTAATTTTCTTTATTTGTGGTGTCTTGGCCTCATGGAATGAATTTGGAAGTATTCCATCCTCTTTCACGTTTTGGAAAACTGTAAGGAGGATGGGTATTAGTTCCTTACTAAATGTTCGATAAAATTTAGCAGTAAATCCATCTGCTCCTGGCATTTTGACTTAGGTGGAATTTTGATTACCAGTTCAATTTCATTGCTGATAATTGGTCTGTTCAAATTTTCTGTTTCTTCCTTGGTCAGCCTTTGAAGGTTGAATTTTTCTAGAACGTTGTCCATTTCTTCTAGGTCATCCAGTTTGTTAGCATATAATTTTTCATAGTATTCTCTAATAATTCTTTGTATTTTTGTGGTGTCTGTAGTGATTTTTCCTTTCTCATTTCTTATTCTGTTTATGTGTGTAGACTCTCTTTTATTCTTGATAAGCCTGGCTAGGTTTATCTATTTTATGTATTTTCTCAAAGAACCAGCTCTTGTTTTCATTAATTTTTTCTGTTGTTTTATTCTTCTCAATTTTATTTATTTCTACTCTAATCTTTATTACATCCCTCCTTCTACTGACTTTGGGCCTCATTTGTTCTTCTTTTTCTAGTTTCATTAATTGTGAATTTAGACTATTCATATGGGATTATTGTTCTTTCCTATGGTAGGCCTGTATTACAATATACTTCCCTTTTAGCATGGCCTTCGCTGAGTCCCACAGATTTTGGGTTGTCGAATTATTGTTGCCATTTGTCTCCAGATATTTCTTGATCTCTGTTTGTATTTTGTCATTGATCCATTGGTTATTTAGGAGCATGTTGTTAAGCCTCTATGTGTTGTGGACTTTTTCATTTTCTTTGTGTAATTTATTTCTAATATCATACCTTTGTGGTCTGAGAAGCTGGTTGTTATAATTGCAAAGGCTCTTTTTAAGGCCTAGTATATGATCTACTCTTGAAAATGTTCTATGTGCACTTGAGAAGAATCTGTATCCTGCTGCTTTTGGGTGGAAAGTTCTGTAGATGTCTATTAGGTCCATCTGTTCTAATGTGTTGTTCAGTGCCTCTTCCTCCTTACATATTTTCTGTCTGTTTTATTTGTCCTTTGGAGTAAGTGGTGTGTTGAAATCTCCTAAACTGAATGCATTTCATTCCATTTCCCCTATTAATTCTGTTAGTATTTATTTCACTTATGTAGGTGCTCCTGTGTTGGGTGCATAGATATTTATAATGGTTATATCCTCTTGTTGGACTGACCCCTTTATCATTATGTAATGTCCTTCTTTGTCTCTTGTGACTGTCTTTGTTTTGAAGTCTATTTTGTCTGATATAAGTACTGCGACTCCTGCTCTTTTCTCCCTGTTAGTTGCATGAAATATATTTTTCCATTGCCTCACTTTTAGTCTGTGTATGTCTTTGGGTTTGAAGTGAATATCTTGTAGGCAGCATATAGACAGGTCTTGCTATTTTATCCATTCAGTGACTCTGTCTTTTGATTGGTGCATTATACCATTTACACTTAAGGCAATTATTTATAGGTATGCACTTATTGCCATTGCAGGCTTTAGATTCGTGGTTACCAAAGGTTCAAGGGTAACTTCCTTACTATCTAAGTCTAAGTTAACTCACTTGGTATCCTATTACAAACACAATCTAAAGGTTCTTTCTTTTTTTCCCCTCATTTTACTTCCTCCTCCATTCTTTATATATTATGTATCATGTTCTGTACCCTTTGTCTATCCCCTGTCAGACTTTGGGGGTAGTTGATTTAATTTTGCATCTGCTTAGTAATTAATTGCTCTACCTCCTTTGCTGTGGTTTTATTTCCCCTGGTGACAGCTATTTAGCCTTAGGAACACTTCCATCTATAGAAGTCCCTCCAAAATACACTGTAGAGATGGTTTGTGGGAGGTAAATTCTCTCAGCTTTTACTTATCTGGAAATTGTTTAATCCTCCTTCAAATTTAAATGATAATCTTACTGGGTAAAGTATTCTTGTTTTGAGTCCCTTCTGCCACATTGTATTAAATATATTATGCCACTCCCTTATGGCCTGTAAGGTCTGTGCTGAGAAGTCTGATGATAGCCTGATGGGTTTTCCTTATTTGTGATCTTTTTTCTTTCTCTGGCTGCTTTTAGTCTGTCCTTTTCCTTGATCTTTGCCATTTTAATTATTATATGTCTTGGTGTTGTCTTCCTTGTGTCTCTTGTGTTGGGAGATCTGTGTACCTCTATGGCCTGAGAGACTATCTCCTTCCCAAGATTGGGGAAGTTTTCAGAAATTTCCTCCTCAAAACTTCTTTCTATCCCTTTTTCTCTCTCTTCCTCTTCTGGTACCCCTATAATTCGAATATTGTTCCATTTGGGTTGGTTGGACAGTTCTCTCAATATTCTTTCATTCCTATAGATACTTTTTCTCTCTGTGTCTCAGCTTCTTTGTATTTCTCTTCTATAATTTCTATTCCATTTACCCTCTCCTCCACTATATCTAATATGCTTTTAAATTCCTTCACTGTATGTTTCGTTTCTGACACTGTATTCTGTAATGATTGAATCTCCATCCAGAATTTTTCCCTGATTTCTTGAATATTTTTCTGTACCCCCTGAGTATGTTTATGATTTATATTTTTAAATCTCTTTAAGGAATATTGATGTGTTCAGTTTCCCTTGACCCTTTTTCTAGTGTTTGTGGGACTTTGGTTTAAACCATGTTCCTTTGATGTTTCATATTTTCATGTGCCATCCTCTAGTGCCCAGAAGCTCTACTCTCTGGAGCTTCTCAACCCCTAGAGCAATATCTGTGGTTGCAGGGGAGCTGCAGTGTTGCCTGGTGGGAGGAAAGGGCTGTTTCCTGCTTCCCAGCTTCTATGCCTATCTCCACTGCTAGAACCAGTGGGCTGAGCACACAGATGTAAGCTTCTATGCTTTGTGTTTGTAGCTGCCATACATGTGGTTTCCCTCTGGCTGGCCTGACGCCAGGGCAGGTGCTGCTGGTTTGTGAACCAGTGTGGCTGGCCAGGAAGAAGTCGTAGCAGGCTGCATATCATGGTGTATGGCCTTGTAACTGCATTGCCAGCCAGGGGGATGGAGTGCATGAAGCTCCTGAAAGTTCCCAGCCTGCTGAGCAGAGTGCACCTGGACAATATTGTCTGCCCGTCTTTTCCCCTGAGCAGTAAACTCTGTGCAATCTTTGCCCCTTTAGCAGCCCTCTCACTGTTAGGAAGTCTCTCAGACTGCCTGCCTTTCTTTTGTCCCATGGCAGCCAGATGTGGATCCCTGTTTTCCACAATTGGCTGAAATCTCAGTCTCTCCTTGTATTCTGCCTGTCTTAGCTTTCCAACCCCAGTAGTCTCCAGAGCACCATGCAATGTAGGTTCCTGCTCCCAGAGCAGATCTCCAGTGCTGGGTGTTCAGCAAACATAGGCCTCCACTCACTCCCCACTCCGTTTCTCTTCCGCTCACTGGTGAGCTGGGTTGGGGAAGAGCTTGGGTCCCACCTGATCACGACTTTGGTATGTTACCCTGTTCTGTGATGTCTGTTCTTTTCTCCAGGGATGTGCAGTCTCACGCAGCCTTCTTTCCTGTTGCTCTTTTAGGATTAATTGTATCAATTATATTTTGCATTATATGTGGTTTTGGGAGGAGGCCTCTGTCTCACCTCTCATGCCACCATCTTTAATCTCAATAACTGAAAAAATTTGCATCTTTAAAATGGGGTTTCAGACATAAAATACAGGTCTTTGAACTGGAGCATATACTTACTAATCTAAACCCCCTCCTTTCTAAATTGAGATGTAACATTAGAGAAATGAGGACACCTTAGCAAGGTCACACAATGAGTTATCAGCAGAACTGATACTGAAATACAAATGTTCTCAGTAGAAATTCAGTACATATGCATTGCTTAAAACTTGTTTGGTTTCCACAGTCACCTTTAAGTCTAAATTTTTCAGAATATCCATCAATTCTGTGTCCCTCTAGCACTACATTTTATCTCTTCAGATGGAACTTAAAGCTTGAGTTCTTACTGAAACTTTCCCCAGTTCCTTTAAGCATTGATAGTGGACTCCATCTCTCTGCTTCTATAGTATTTGATTATTGTGTCTATTATAGCATTTATCTCTTCACATTTCAGTTACTTATATATTGGTCTATCTTCTCAGCTGCACCTGGAGTGTTTTTGCTTCCTAAATCTCTGGGGCCCTTTTTAGTACTTGACCTGGTGGTTAGTGTTTATAAATGTTTTCTGAATGAATGCCTAAGTGATGTTCTCACCTGGACCTTGCACTTGGTGTTTTCCCAGTTTCCTTGCCACTGCCATAAAACTTCCCTAAGAACTCATGGCAGGAGTCAAGTTCATACACTCAATAACTTCACAATGAGGCACTTCATAGTTTTGTAAGGACTCTTCCAATAAATATGTATTAGATAACTCATCTCTTTATGAAACACAATGGGCCACTGTACTTTTTAAAGAAAATTGATCTGCCATTATTTTTATACAACACTTTCAATTTCTGAAAAATTTTTACCATCATTGTCTAATTTGATCTTCACAGCAACCCTGTAATATAGGCAGGCAAAGATATTATTTCAGCCCTCTCAGAAGTGAGTTCAGTAAGACTTAGATAATTGAAAGCATGCAGTTATGAATTGAGGTTTTCTGACTCCATATTTAGTTCTTGTTCAATTCTGAATGGTATCCTTTTTAAACATTTAACTTTGCAGAAAGATAAATCCTCAAATAAATCAGTTTTTTAAACCATTAAGGGTTCTTTGGGTTGTAAATGACAAAAACTAAGCTCAACCTGCCTTAAGCAAAAGTAAATAGTCTAGGGTTATAACTTCAGGCATGCTTAGTTCTAACAAAACAACTAGGTTACCAGAAATAATTATTTTGCTTTCCTCATCTTTTGGACCAATTTGTTTCTGAGTTGGCTCTAAACTCAAGCAGTAACTTCCCCCTGGGATTTGCAAAATGAGATTGTGAACAGCTACAGAGTTGTAACCAAATAAGTGGCAATTGAGGAAATACCCAAGATCTGACATTTAGTGTCCCAACCTGGGTCATGTGTTTGTCACCGACACAGTCATTGCACTTCTAAGAATGTAGTCCTGTGACTGATGACAATCGGACGAGGAGCTCATTCCTGGAGCCTACTGTGGCATCAAACCTATTAGAATGATCTAGAGGAAAAGTGAAGGAGGACTGATTCCCCACAAAAATAGAGTGTTATTGTCACCAGAAGGAGAAATGGATGCTGGGTTAATGGAAACTGCATATTTTATACTATAGTGTCTTTGAAACTCCCAGACATTTGATTGGAACCCTGCTGACATTGTTTGACATCACCTGTTGGTTGGTAACCCATTCCAGTAAATGTTAAGAAGGAGTGGGTGTAGTAACTTGAATATGAAGCCAAAAAAATCATGTTGTTCAAACAAGAAATCTGAGCTAACACCTATTAGTCACACTAATCGAAAAAAAATCACAAAAAACACATACTGGCTAAGAGATTGCAGCTGTGCCCAAGAGGCACCAACTCCCTTCAGCCTGGTGCATCGTCAGCACAAGTTTTGGCTGCGTTGGACAGCATCTATTATTTTTAACTGTAAAGAAGGTGAAGAGAACACAGCTGAATTTTCAGATCACAGCAGGAGCTATAATATAATCACCATTTATTAATATCTTTATTACTCTGTGTGAATAAATAATACTCCTCAATAGAAAAATCCTATCACTTGAGAAGCGAAGCAGGTGGATTAGGATATCATCAGTAGAGAAGGAATATGGAAATCCCTCCATGTCACTTATGTCACTTTTCAAGAGCACAGTAGAATTTTAAAGGTATGAAGCAATACGAGCAATTCACAAAGGGGAAATACTATCCTGGCCTTTTGTTAATTACGACTAGGATTGAAGTTGAAATAGAGCATCTGGACACATTTTTTTTATAATTATATTTTGGAAAGTTCCTTTTAAATATGATGGGTTTTTGCTTAAGCAGATCTTTATAGAAAACAAGTTTGTAATTTAGGAGAAAAAAGTGTATAAGTAAAAAAGGACTTAAGTGGGTATTTTACGATTTGGAATCACTTAGATCTGGGGTCATTCATTCATTCAAAAAAAACTTACTCAGCACTTGTTCTTTGCCAGCCAATGTTCTAGGTGCTGAGAATGCAGCAGAGAATATAACAGACAACATCCCTGTCCTCACACAACATACAATCTAGTACAGGGTTTGGAAAATATTTCCTGTGAAGGGCCATATAGTCATTAATTTGTTACTTTGAAGGCCAGTTAGTCTCTGCTGCAACTCTTCAGTTCTGTCACTGTATTGCTAAATCAGTCACCAATTATACGTAAACAAATGAGCATGCTTACATTCAAATAAAACTTTAATTAAAATAACAGGTCATGTGTCATATGTGGCCCAAGACATAGTTTGCAACCCATGGTTCAGTGGGCTGCTCATGTAACTGGCTATTACTGATTCTTCAAAAATGTTTATTGCATTTTTAAATGTTACATATACTAGCTACTTTACAGAGATATTGCAAGGGTAAATGGAATAATGCGTACAACAGGCCCTAATACTCCTGGTGGAAACTTAATAAATATTTCATTCTAAGCCCCATTCCCTTATTTTATAAATGTAGAAATCAGAAAAGTAGGGAGTTCCAGGACAAGTGCATTTTGTTCTTCATGGCTATTCATTGTTCTCAGTTGCCTCACTCTTAAAGAGCTACAAGTAGAGTTGCAGCTTGTGGTATAACCCTGTAGGTTTGAAGAACTGGGATCACTCAGTCCCAATTTGATTTCTAAGTTTTGTGGATAAAAATTTTTTAATTTAGATATTTACTTTCATCATTTATATGGCCTTGGCAAAAGTAAAATTAAGAAAATTCAGATTCTTCTTTTTTACTTGTTAAGTTATGAGTAATTAGAGCAATGATTAAAGAATATTGTCTGTTTGGGCAAGGAATATGTGCGTACATGATGGGTCTGGATCCATTTATGTGTGAAACACTAAAGATACATAGTGCTTTCCTTATGAGACTGGAAGACTCTGGCCAGGGAGACAAGATGTTTGTTAGCTTATCTGATATGTTTACTGGGTGCCCACTACTGGCCACGTTTTGTTAAAGACAGAGGACAGAGCAGTGAATAAAAAAAGGCAATATCCCTGCCTTCCTGGAGCCCAGATTCTCCCGGAGGGATGCAGCCAACAAGCAGAGTACACAAGTAAATATAGGGCCTGAGTCTGGAAAATTAAAAAGGGAGATAAAGAATGGGGAGAATTTGTTTTAGGGGTTGTGATTGTAGTTTTTTGTTTTTGTGTTTTTCCAGGATGTTCAAGGATGAATTTACTGAGATGGTGATATGTGAGAAAATGCTTGCAGGAGATGAGGATTGAGCCTTGGGGAAGCTTGGTGGAAAGTATATCAGGCAAATCAGACAAGAAGTGTAAAGCTCTTAATAGGAACCATGCCTAGGTTTAAGAAGCAGCCAGCAGCCCATTGCGTCGGGAGGGTCATGGTGAGCTAAGGGGAAAGTAGTCAGAAGCGAGGCTGACGTGTAGTGAGGCTGGGTGGGTGTGGGGTCTCGAGGGCTGCTGTAAGCGCCTTGACTTTTACTCCTAAGGGAACGAGAAGTTACTGGAATGTTCTGAGCAGAGCAGAGATAGGCTCCTGATAAGATATTACAAGTCCCCATGGCTTCTCTATGGAAAATAAACTGTAGGGAGATGGCACAGGGTAGGTACCAAGATCTACTATTACAACATGAGTGTGTGAAACAATTTTGCCAGTTAATCTTATCCTTGTCTTGGGCCACTTCCATTAGTGGGAAAGAAGGAAAGTTCCTTGGATAAGCACCCACTCACAGTTATTGTTTCCATTATTAATTGGGAGAACCTGATTTGCTCTAGTTTCCAGAAATCAAAAACAATGATCAGAGAAGCTAAGCTCAACAACAGCAATACAATAAAATAGAATAAGACCACCTCGTAGCCTGGTAGGTGCCCATCCTTGAATGGCAGAGGATGAAAGTGAGCAGCCCTCCCCGACCTCTAGAGCCGCCAGTCCCACTTTCCTCTGGCCTGGAGGGTTGCACCTTGTTTCCCTTCCGTTAGATCCCTCATGCCTCTCAGAGACGCGGTCTGCCGGTGAGCTCTGCCTCTGGTGCCGGGCAGCAGGAGCTCTGTGACCGCAGCTGGGAACTCCTGCCGCTGAAGCTCACAGTGAGCGTTTGCTGACGATGCTGGACAGCATCGCGCTGAGTCTAGAATCTGAAATCCCTGCTGCCAGTGTCTCCAGGCAGCTCGTGTGCTACCATTCGGGCTGCCTCTGGCCGACTCTGTCTCAGCCACTTCCCATTCAGGCACTGAAACTCCTCTGAGACATGCGTTCCATCTGTGTCAGCTCTGTGGAGCCATGGATGCTTGGGTCAGAGCGTTCCCTCCTGGGCACACGGGCTCTGAAGGCAGAACACAAGAGATGCCAGTGTCACAGATTCTGTCCAAGTAACTCTTGTCATCCCTGCATGCCTGGATTGGGGCATTTTATAGCAGGCTTTGCTTCTTCTCTAACCAAGAAGTTCATCCTTGCTACCCAGATCATACCCCTACTGACCGACACTCCTTTGGGACTGGATTCAGGTTTCACATGCGTTAAAACCCTACGGTCCTTACATATGCTCTTATTAGGAGCCAAATGAACGAACGAATGAATGAATGAATGCCTCAAACTATCTGAAAAACCCTTCCAGGGGCTTCCCAAAGCTTTCGTTTATGCTTATTTAACTTATTATTATTGTTTGGTCTCCTGA
Organism: Phataginus tricuspis; assembly: GCA_029783875.1. Classification (NCBI taxonomy): domain Eukaryota; kingdom Metazoa; phylum Chordata; class Mammalia; order Pholidota; family Manidae; genus Phataginus; species Phataginus tricuspis. The sequence goes on along the minus strand of JAQQAC010006904.1, from coordinate 71,185,300 downwards.
ATAGATGAGAATATCTAATTTTTGTCCATATCGGCAATACAGCCTGGACTAGAATAACCATTAATTTTTGAGGGGCCAGTACACATGGTGTGCATGTTGTTGATTTACAGGGATTCCACAGATGGAGTGGAGAGGTAAAATTTCCTTTAGGTGGTAGAGCTTGAGCTAGAAAGCTAACATGGATTCAGTTTTGATTAAGAAGAGGAAAGAATTTTCAGGTGGGAAGAAAAAGGAGCAAATTCTGGGTGCAGGGATGAGTTTGCCATATGAAGCGTATTGGGAGTGGTCAGGGCACTCATCTAATTGTAACTAATACTGGGAACCAAGAAAAGTAAAGACAAATAAGCAGAGTGAAGCCGAAACGTATGGATCTTTGGAAGTTTTCATCCCCTCCCCTCCACATTGTCTTCATTCCCTCCAGTGTCTCTGCACTGGATAGTGTGAAGCCACACAGTGGTTGGGTTAACCACTGCATACTAGGACTGCATATGAGTATTATAATTGCTGGTAGCTTTGATCTCTTCTCACTGTTTCTGTCCCTAACATGAATTTTAAGCAGCTACAGTGATCTTTGTAGATTGTAAGTCAGAGTGTGTCTCCTCTGCTCAGAACTCTGCGATCACTTTCCATTTCATTCCAAGTAGAAGCCAATATCCTCACCATAGCCCTTAGAGTGAAGGTTTGGATTTTGTCCTAAAGTCCTGAGGAGCCAGAGAGAAACTTTGAACTGAGAAATGTCTAATAAATCAGTGCAGATAAAACAATGTGCAGCATCTTCCTGTTGTCCTTTATCTTTTCTTCTGAACTCTCTCAAAAGCCTTCAGTAGCAATTTAAAGGGCTTCTTTTCGTTAGGGTGGTAAAAAGAAAGCCTCAGCATCCAAGAGTTTGCCCAGGCGCCTGGTGCTGTCACAGCCTAAGTGACTGGGTGCAGAGCGGGGAGGTCTACCCATGCAGTGCCTCTGAACATGGAATCAAGACAGCTACAGTCTGAGCAACATATGCTGCTAGTTGGCTGCCTGGTTACCGTGACGGGGTCCACTAATATACAGCATAAACAAAGCCTGGGTGAATGGGGCTGGCAGTTTTGCTGCAGCATATGGTAGTGGCATCCCAGATATTTTTATCTTACTCCCACCCAGATGTTTAGCTCTCCTGACACACAGCTTTATCTGGCAGGCAGAGTGGTAGAGAATGCCCTTGTGATTTGGGGGAAGCATTATTTTTTCAGTACCTTGCAAAAATAGGTTAGTAATCAATTAATAAAGCTTCTGAGGTATTCTTTTGATATTGTTACATTTTTAAACACCAGTAAATCCCTATTAATGTATCATTCTCTTTTTTTCTTTCCCAATCTTTTCTTGAAATCCTTAACACTCAAGCAAAATAAAACTTAGGAATCTATAGCAGGCCTTTTCTTGAAAGGGTGCAGTTGAACCAAATATAATACTTGAGCCAAAATTGTTCCTATGGTTTGCTTATCTTTGTAGCTACACAGGGCTGACCATACAGCTCTATTATGTTCAGTGATAACTCTGGAAAACAACCTATGCATGGAGCCTGTGGGTGCAGCAAAAAAGATAAGTGCAGGTCTGATATCTTTCCCCAGCTGACAGGGTCCTGCGGTTTGTGTTGAAAATCTGGGCTACCATTGCTTCTAAGATCCCCTTGGAGTTTTTTTTTCTGATTCTTAGTCTTCATTCCAGAACCCCCTCCATTCGCTGAATGCTGAATAGTCATATGCCTGGCCACTTTTGGAGCCCTCCAAGGAGATGGAGAGATGCCCTGACTTTGGCTATTTTTACCCTGTTAGCAAGGTTAGCAGTCATCACAGTCTACCCAATAGCAGGAGGATGGAGTTTGCTCTCCCAGAAGCCTCTCTCCAAGCTCTAGGTAGCTGAGAAATAAGCAGCGCTCTGATGGGAAAGATAACGGTGCTGAGTATGATAATGACACACCGTGTCTGCCTGCAGTGTTTCATCCCATGACTCCTATGTGTTTTGCCAACATTCTATCAACTAATCCTAAGTGGCAAGTATTATTGTCAACATTTTATAGACAGGGAACCATGACAATACTGGGCAGTACTGAGTCCTAAGGGCCTGAGCAAATAATCATAACAGCATAGTTGATAGATTCGCCAAATTTCTGCTAAACTGACAGATAGATACAAATGAGGAAAAAAGCAAGTAAGCTGTTCAGACCACCATTTTAATTTAGCCTGAGCACTACTGATCTTCCAATTAGGGTTTTTAAACTTTGGAATTATTTAATCAAGCATTCATTCAAAACTTTGAATGGTTCCCATCCTTAGATTCCCTGAGCCAAATGCAGTCTTGACGAAGCCAGGCATTCCTTTCTCCTTGAAGCGCTTTGTTTTCAAGACATCCCACTTTCCTAGCGTTCTTCCTCTCTCGAACAGTGATCCTTATCTGCCCCTCATCTTCCCAACCTTCCCTTAAGTTCTTGGACCACTTCTCTTCCTTATATACATCCTCAGCTAGCAATTCTTAAATCACATGAATTGACATAACATGAAACTATACATACAATGGTGTGTGCGTGTGTGTGTGTGTGTGTGTGTGTGTGTGTGTGTGTGTGTGTGTGAGAGAGTTCCCATGCCTGTCACCATCCCAGATCTCTCTTATAGGGTATCTCCTGCTGGAGACAAACCTTGGTCCAGGAGCCTCTCATTATGAATTCTTCACCAAAGCTAGTAACTCTCTGATTTTTTAAAATCTTTCAACAACCTCTAACTCTCCATCCCAAGACCCAGTCTTGTGAGTAGTCAGGAAGTTTATATTTATGAACCTTTATACTCTCCTACCTGAATTGCTGTTATAGGCTCTTAAATAGCCTCATTAGCACTTTTATTCTCTTTCCAAACAGCCTCCTCACCCCATGCCATTACTGATATCACCAATTTGCTTGAAATACTCTGTGTTCTCAACTTCTGAAGTATAATTTCCAAGAAAGGTTGTTCATTGCTTTCTTTTTTATAATATATAATAAAACTTATGTATTATATACATAAATTATAATAAAAAACGTTTAGCAACAACGTAATGTCAAAATAGACTATATTCACAATTCAGCCATCAAATGCAATTATGGAATTATAGCTAACCTTATAACTTATGCTGTTTACATGGTAAGTGAGAAAGGAAGCCATAGAACAATATGTACAGTACAGTCCCATTTGTTGTCTGGTGTATATGAGTATGTGTGTTTGGAAAGATATATATTTAAAATGCTTTAAATAATCATGTCTGTTTTGTGACTTTTATTTTATTCATTGTACCATCCTAAATTTTCTATAAGTAGCACTTATTATTTATTACAAAAAATAAGAACTACTTATATCCATTTAAGATGAAAAATAAATGAGTTTATTGATTCTACATGCAATACTAATGTGGGTCCATTTATTGGTCTAAGAGAAATAATAACTTTACATAATGCACTCTTGTTGATGGATGCTCACGTATGGGGTCATTAGTCAAGGTTTTGTTTTGTTCGTTTTTACAAAATGAACAAAAAGAGTAAATTTATGAATGGCTAAGTCAACCAGGGTATAAGTCAAGTGACAAAAGTAAGATTGCAGGCTTCAGACAGCTTAGGGGTTGGATTCTTTGAAAAATGGAGATATCCACACATTACTCTGTGTGGAGAAGGCCAACTCATTATGAATGCTTTGCATCCATAGTGAAAAAGATTTCAGCACTTGAATACGTCCTGTCACTTTTCCTGCAAGTCCCACCCATTCCAAAATAGCAGGGAGATTTCAGGCAGAATGCTTCAGGATTGTCCGTGTGTTGTTTTTGCACTATGCTAAGATCCAATGGGAAAGACTAAAGCTTATAAGATGGCTGCTTTCCTCATGACACTTATAACTTTGTCAAGGAAGAATGTTTATTAAATCAAGTGCTTAGGTGTATGTTGCTATCAGTATGAATTATGAGTGGTTGGTACATGGGGAGAGAGTAGTGTGGACTAAAATAGAGAAGATTTCAGAGAGATGTTGGAAATTCACCTGTATCTTAAAAGACAGAGGCATCAATATGAATGGAGTATCACTAGGAGGGTCAGACATCAAGGGCATACCAAGGACACTGAAATTTTATAGTCTGTGAGGGTAGATGACATAATACTGGAAACCCTGACAAGGTACAGCATTGTGTGGATGGAGTAAACACTCTCAGGGCCAGCTGGTACACACACTCCAGGAGGTCTGGCTACTTGCCTGAAGTTTTACAGTTAATTGCTGGTAGAGCCAGTGTTCATACTCAGGTCTCCACTGGTTGGAGGTAGGGTGATAATTAAGAAACTAGGGTGACATTTTCCTTTAAAGATGGCTATTCTTTAAACTACTTTTGGCTTCCAGGGACCAGTTGTGGCCTTTCCTCAGTATTTGGCTTGTGAAGCGCTGTGGAGGTGAGCCCAGCCCTCAGAAATAGGAAGGTCCTAAGTTGTAAGCCTAACTCTGTGTCTACGAAATTGTGTAACATTGAAAAATGGGCTTCACGTGCCCCAAACTCAGTTTCCCCATATGCAAAGTGGGACAACAGATCCAATGGTGGTGTGACTATGAGAAGTAAGTGATGCTTGTGAAGTATTTAAGACAGTTCTTGGGACACTTCGAGAGTCAGTATTTGGTAGGTGACTAGATGTTTTGCCAGGAATTTAATACTTTGTGGGCTTTTAGCACCAAAGTTAAGAAAAAAGAGAGGAGGAATTAAAAAAAAAAGAAAAGTGGAAGGTGATAGAGGTGGTAAAGGGGAAAAGTATGGAAGGAAGAATGCTCCCCAGGCATAACTGGGACTGTTTGCCCAGCCAGGCAGCACTGGAAAACCCTGAAATACCTTAGCATTGGAATTCCTGATTGTTATTTATTTAAGGGAACATTACATACTGATGAGAAAGAGAGAGAGAAATGGATTAGCGGCAGTGGAATACATGAACGGCAGTGACTGGGGCTCAATTTTTGAAATACCGCTGAAGACAGATAGGAAGTAATTCTGTGCCGACCAAGCAGTTATAGTCAGGGGCTCTCTTCTGCCATTTCCAGAGAACTTCAAGGCTCCTTAGTCCTTCAGGAGACAGTAGCACCCTTGTAGGAGAAGTTCAGGGGGGACTCGTCTGACATGGACATCTCAGCCTTCTTATACGACTGCCCATTGTAGCATCTAGTGTTGCTTGAAAGACTGCAGATTATTGTAAATACCTCTTTCACTGCGCGTTAAAATTTTTCTGCTTTCCCATCAGAAAACTTCCTTTTAGGACATTGATAATTCTTCACCAACCTTCTCTCCCTATCCATACACTTTCTTTCCTTCTGAGATTTCTTATCAGTGCACCCCTACTGCCCACTGATTTTGTGCAAACCCCTCTAATGTGTAAAATGAGAAAAATCTTTCTGGAATCTTTTTGAAGCTTTGCTTGATGTAAAGCACGATAAAAGCCCAGCTGGAACTGAAGCTACCAAGCTCCACGTTGTGGCTCAGCATGGAAGAGAACAGGGCATAGCAAGCTTTATTTGGCCTTGAATGTAAAAGCAGAGCCGAGAAGAAGCAGGGGGCCATTCGTAAAAATATTTTGCAGCAATGGCTGTGCTTTGAAGCTAATGAGAATAATCTTTAGATTAATAGCCTAGGTCTTATGCCATGTATTATATTTAATACTGGCAGAGAAGAGTAAAAGGAGAGAGCTGGCATGTCCTTCAAATATCTACACATATCACTAAAGGACATATATTAATATTGCAAAAATGCAATAAATGCTAGCTAAAATCTCCTACAACGCATCCCATTTCTTCTAAAATCCTTTAAAATTTGGGCCAAGTTCCTTTTTCCAAACATCTGTTTCGGTGGGATTCTTAAATCTTTTTAGGTGGAAAGGGTCATGGAGCACTTTGAGATTCTGAAGAAAATCGTATATCCTCATCTTAGAAATGCACATACCTTTACACACACACACACACATCTACCTATCTGTCTGTCTATGATTCAAAAAGGTTCACAGATCCGTGATGAATCCTTAGTTCAATGCATGCTAGACTGAGAGCTCCTATTCTAACACAAGTGAGTGTCAAATCAATTCAAATGTGAATGAAAATTAACATGCGTACCTCTTAAGAAGGAGGTATGGTAAATATTAAATAAGAAAAGTGACTCAATATTTCACCAAAGCTCAATAATTAATAGTAGTTACTGTTTTGTTATTGTTATTATTATTGTCTTTACTTTTCTTAATACCATTTTCAAGAATGAGAAAAGCAGAATTTTGAACAAGAAAAGGACCTTCAGATTCATGAAATAAAACCACCCATTTTATAATGATTATTTAGGACTCTTTTTAGTAGTTGTTTGCAGGTTTTATTTTATTTGTAAAAAATCATTTTCTAAAATCATATTCCAAATGAGGTTTTGAAAAATTTCAGCATAGCACATATCACAAAATATCACATACATCGGTATTTTTTTCAGTGCTCTCTGGGCACGGAAGACGGTGACTGGCAGGGGGGTGAGGGGTAGAGACTGCTTGTTCTCGCCCTCACTGCTCATGACGCAAAGCCGCCAGTCATGGAGCGAGACGGAGACTAGCCAGCAAGGTGATGGTGCGGCTCCTGAGGGTTTCTCAGAGCTTTCCACCTGCTGAACAGAGTCACTTATAAACAGGAGGAAGGTGATGTTAAGAGGAATGAAATTGTCAAGAACCATAGAACGAGAGAGCAGAAAGGTGCTCTTAAAAATCAATTTCATTACAACTCTATTCTAACAATTCTTATTTCATAGAGTTTCAAATAGTAGAATTCACTTGTCCAAGGTCACTTGGTTGTAAAGTTATAGAGTTCCTCTCATGCTTTGAGACAGAAAGTTATACACAAAACAGAACTTTAATTCTTAATGTTAGATGTCTTTGGTCTCAGCAACTAGGAAGCCAAAGGAGGCACATTCAGCATCATGCTGAGAACTTTCAACCTCATTTCCAAGAAGAATCGTCCTGCAAGGGGTGTGTGACTATATTTGTAATTGTATTGGTTTGACCTGCAGTACTTTGTCTCAAAAGAATGCCAGAGCCTTCACAGCTGAGGCATTTCCACTCACCAGAGATCTAAGTGAAGTAAAGGTAAGTAGCTTACTCATAGGACATCTACTCGTGAATTCCAGCCCTTCATATATACAGGAATAAAAAAGTTCTTGACACTCTTTTGAGCTTAACTACATTTTCTTCCACTTTTATGTGGATTTTGTTTTCCTGTTTTTCCTTGACTTCTACTGACTGCACCAAGATTACTGAGAAACACTCTCTATGTGTGACGACTGATGATAAATGGCCAGGCTAAGAGCTAGGAGTGCTGGCCCTGTCGTTAATCAGCTCAATGCCTTTATTCAAGAAATTTGTGAGTTAGGGGAAGGGAATTTTCTGCTCGTGTTGCCAGAGCTACAGTTTTCAGTTCTCCAAGGAAGGAATATGAATGCATATCCCAGAAAACACGCAAGTGCAGCCATTTGGTATAAAGTACTTTCCTTCCAGCTGGATGGGAAATCTTGCCACAACTCATAAATTATTCTGTGAGATCATATTAAATCAGAGATTAGAGAGACCTTATAGATGAGTTTTCCCAAATTAACTCATTTTATAGATGAGGAAACTGAGACTCACTGAGGATAACTTATTTGCCAAAGCCATATAACAAGTCTATCACAGAGTTGTTAAAACTCTTTCAGCATTCCACCAACTCCTCGATGCCACCACTTTCCCATAATCAAAAAAAAAAAAGCATATGTAGTAGTTCAAGGAGTCAAGACTGTCTAACTTAAAACTAAAAATTAACATCCTGTGGACCGGCATATAACAGTAGTCCAGAAACAACCAATTTTCCAGAAACTTTATATACTCTATTCCTGGAGGACTGGTGTTCATAGGACTCTGATCACTATTTATTAGAATTTTATTTTTTAGAAGAAAGTAATTCTTGGAAATGAAAGTCTTTCTGACCCAGAAGGCCTTATAATATATCTCAGTGAAGTCTGATGCATCATAACATATTTACTGGGTTTTTAAAAAAAAATCAGATAATCTTTGAGAGAAGAGATCTGACTCTATAGGTTTAAGAAAAGTAATTTTATCTGAGAATTTGTGACTGAGTTTTCCTGTAAAAAACTGGTGAAACTTTCTTTCCTCTTATTTTTCTTCATCCCCATTTTCCTAGACCTTTTCCAGACCTCTAGACATTCCACTATTTTTTATGAATATTGAATTTTACCCATGTATTCAGCCCTCTCTTAAAAATAGCTACTTTGTGCTACATACTGCAATGTTTTTACTTAAATATTGCAGAAGGTTACTATAAATATTTATTGTTAGTAGGTTTTGGGAATACTCTAGTAGAGAACCATTGATCCAGTAGACAAAAAGAACTGGACCCAAGTAGCAGAATGAAGGAAAGAAAGTTGACCAGAAGCAGAATTATCTGGCATTGGAAATGGAGGCAGATTTGAGTTAGTAGAGGTAAGAAACAGGAGGGAGAGCTTTCAAAACCCAAGAGCATGAAATTCAAAACATTCTTGTATGTGTCATGACAATTCCTTCCTTCCTTCCTACAAGTGGGACTTAATGGCATTTCCTACCATATTAGTGGGAAGAATAGGTGGGGTGAAGTGACACCTGCTGTCCAAGATGGCAAATTATTTGCATATATGCTGACATAACAATGAATTGAATTTGTTTTAAATATTTCTGATGTGAAAGACCAGATAATGATTTAGACCCCGTGTCATACATCATGAGATCAGACAATCAGTGTTACTCTGTCTGACAGGGTTGAGTTATTTCAGGCTTGTTGCATTTTCTTCTCTGCTCTCTTCCCTTCAACCCGCCTTTCTCTTCCCTTCTAACTTCTCACCCAGAGATGGTCTGAGCTTGTGGAACTTATGTACAGCAGTGATCACTTAGGTTTGAAAAGTCTGGGAGTCTTAGTAGCCAAACAGAAAGGCCTGGACTGTGTGCCGTGGAGCCCTATAAAGCCAAGGGCAGGTACACAAGCAAAATTTCCTCCAGTCACCAAAGATATTCCATTTCTTTCTATTTATTTCAGTGTGTTCTTGAAGAAGTGTGCAAACCCCCTGCTAACTAAGCACATACAGAGGCTGCTCCTTTTATGGGCTGATTTGTTTGACATTAACATCATGCAGCAGCCCCTAGTGCACAATGAAAAAGGAAGAAACCTGGTTGGAATTTGCTAGATCTCTCAGCAAATTATTTATAAATGTAATTCACATATTATTTAAATAGATAAATATAATTTATATAAATAAAAGTTGCCAGATCTCTCCATTACATTTTGGTATGACTTAACACCTTCATCCTATAAGTTTTTTTTGTGCATAGACTTCTCCATTTCTCCTTTGAATGTAAGGTTTATAGTGACCTTGAAAGGAGCTGGAGATTTGCACACCTTGGCAAGTATTTACTTGATAACATTTGGACTGCCAATGCCAGAATCCTCCTCCCCACCCCCACTTCTACTTGCAGAAAGGAGCAAAAAACAAAATCTACCTGGAACATCTGCTTTATAAGATGACTTTTTGGCATTTGTTATTAGATTAATGCTTGCTCATTGAACACACACATATATACACACACAAATATATGAATAGAACTAAGTATAAAAGCCTCAAAACCAAGTTCCTTATTCCTCAGAAGTTATGAGTGTTAATAATTTAAAAAATAATTCTCCAAAAATGTCTCTATGCTTACTCTAATAGAGTATACTCGTAATTTTTTCAATAATACATCCCAACCATGCACACTTGTCTGCATTTATTTGCTGACATCAGTGTTGCATATACATCTTCCTTCTTTTTTCTGATTACATAGTATTGCTTGAATGAATTGCTGAAAAATATTTAGCTGGTCCTTTTTTGCTGTACTTTCCACTTTATCATTATTGCAAATGATGCAAGAAACTCCTGTGCATACCTATTTGTGCATTGAAATCTATTTGATGATGATTGAAATCTATTGAAAGCACTTTAAAAGCACCTGATACGATTTCAAGTGAAATGTATGGAAGGGATCTATAAGAAAGACGCTGACAAACACCCCTCATTTCCTACAGCCCTAAAAATACAGATACTGACTAGAAGGTGGATCATGCTTAATTATTTTTTTCCTTGTTGAAGAAGAAGCAAATTACAGTCAGTTAACAGTATTTAAGGTGCTTAAATATACAGCGAAAAAAACATGAAAACATGACTCTTCTAAGTTCTATTTAGAGCCCTATCTTCATCAGAAGATCCTTGTTAGTTCATGTTTCTCTCAAGTACCATTCCTGAAAGGAAAAGTGAAATGCATTTTCTAGGTCTCTCAGAGCAGATGTGCCAAATCTTGTGAAGGACACTTAAATTTCATGGATCTATGCAAAGATTGATTAAGGTGATACCCACTTCTCTGTGAGGCGGTGACGGATTCTGCCTTGCCTGGTTTCATGAGCTGTCCAGGATCTGAGGTTGTTTCGCTGGTCAGTTTTATCCGGTGGTTTGCTGATAAATGTTTAACAACTGGCTCCCAGCCCACTCAAAGAAAGAATATATGTAAGATATACTTTTATATAAAAATATATCACACATAACATTGATATACATATATCACAAGTTAATTATATAATTTACTGATGTAGAGTATGTGCAGCATGGAGTTTATTATTATTAATGAGATATGCAAATCACTTTATTCCTAATAGCTAATTGATTCTCATACAATGCTCTCATTAATTTTAGCTGAACTCCTCTGCTCATAATCAATCTGTTTGTAATGCACATGAGTATAGTTCCAACAATGAATTTTGGTTAATATTTCAGTTATGTTAAGCAAGTAACTAAGAAGTAAGACCAAAGTGAACCAAGAAAACAGCTACCAAAGTGGCTTCGCTGGACACAGAGTTGGCAAGAGTTGGGCAGGAACTCACCATTGTACAGTGTGTCATAAGTAATAGTGCAAAGTACTAAACAGTAGGAAGGGGTGAGTTTTGAATATGTGTTATTTTTGTACTTAATATAATTTACTTAACTGTAAGTTTATATGATTTAATTTTCATAATGGCAATGTTTCATAACTGACTCACAAAATTCTTAAGTTTGATAATTGAATGTTGTGAGCCTGTGCAAGTGACTTTAGCTCACCACGAGTATATCTCGTCACTTTCCTAAAAGTAAAAATCCACTACATTCAGAACTCAGTGCCCCTCAAGATGGATGGACAAAAGATTTTTTAGGTTCCAGGAATGCAAAGAAAGGTACATTGTTGGTGCAAGAACAGACCCATAGACCAGTGGAACAGAATAGAGAGTCTAGATATTAACCCAAGAATATATGGTCAATTAATATGATAAAGGAGCCATGGATATACAATGGGGAAATGACAGCTTCTTCAACACTTGGTGTTGGCAAAACTGGACAGCTACGTGTAAGAGAATGAAACTGGATTATTATCTAACCCCATACACAAAAGTAAACTCGAAATGAATCAAAAACCTGAATGTAATAATGAAACGATAAACTCTTAGAAGAAAACATGTAAAAATCTCTTGAATATACACATGAGCAACTTTTTCCTGAATGCATCTCCTCGGGCAAGGGAAACAAAATAAAAAATGAACAAATGGGTCTACATCACACTAAAAACCTTCTGTACAGCAAAGGACACCATCAGCAGAACAAAAAGACATCCTACACTATGGGAGAATATATTTATAAATGACATATCCAACAAGGAGTTAACATCCAAAATATATAAAGAATTCTTATGCCTCAACACCCAAAAAGCAAATAACCCTATTAAAAAATGGGCAGAGGATATGAACAGACACTTCTCCAAAGAAGAATTTCAGATGGCCAACAGGCACATGAAAAGATGCTCCACACTGCTAATTATCAGGGAAATGCAAATTATAACCGCAATGAGATATCACCTCATGCCAGTTAGGATGGCCAACATAGAAAAGAATAGGAACAACAAATGCTGGTGAGGATGCAGAGAAAGGAGAACCCTCCTACACTGCTGGTGGGAATGTAAACTAGTTCAACCATTGGGGAAAGCAGTATGGAGGTTCCTCAGAAAACTAAAAAAAGAAATACTGTTTGACCCAGGAATTCCACTCCTAGGAATTTACCCAAAGAAAACAACTTCTCAGATTCAAAAAGACATATACACTGCTATGTTTATCACAGCACTATTTACAATAGCCAAGAAATGGAAGCAACCTAAGCGTCCATCAGTAGATGAATGCATAAAGAAGAGGTGGTACATATACACAATGGAATAAGATTCAGCCATAAGAAGGAAACAAATTCTAGCATTTGCAACAACATGGATGGAGCTAGAGGGTATTATGCTCAGTGAAATAAGCCAGGCAGAGAAAGACAAGTAATAAATGATCTCACTCATCTGTGGAGTATAAGAACAAAGCAAAAACTGAAGGAACAAAATAGCAGCAGACTCACAGAAACCAAGAAGGGACTAACAACAGCCAAAGGGAAAGGAACTGGGGGGGACTGGGGTGGGAAGGGAGGTAGAAAGGGAATAAGGGGCATTACGATTAGCACACATAATGTAGCGGGGGGGCACGGGGAAGGCAGTATAGCACAGAGATGACAAGTAGTGCTCAATAGCATCTTACTACACTGATGGACAGTGACTGTAAAGGGGTGTGTGGTGGGCAGTTGATGATGGGAGAATCTAGTAATCACCATTTTGCTCATGTGATTGTATATTAATGATACCAAAATTAAAAAAAAAATTTTTAAGGGTACATTAAGGTCAAACATTTTTCAAAACATAAGAAAAAATGAGGTACTTTGCATAGGTCTTGTGATTCCAGCAAGATTCTCTTCTCCAAGTGATTATTTCCTAGAAAAACCCAATGGAAATCACTGTAAGGGAGGGCTCTGTCCCACAGAAAGACACGCTGTCCCCTCTAACAAGAAACCAACTTTGAACTTGACAATGTGTTCAGACAAAAAATGGTACTTTGAGTTTAAAGTTACTTCAGGATTTTACATTTTTGTTTCAGTCTCAGGGAAATGTAAAATAATGATCTCCTTCTTCCAAGAAATAAATATTCAAATAATGAGATCATTATCGGGTCACCTCTTATTCTTTCATCCTGTGATAAGCTCAGTCACATCTCAGCAATATACCTTTGCTCATTAAGCTCTGGTTCTCATGTTTCAATCATCTGGAGGCAAGAAGCACCCTTTCTCCTCTGTGTCCTTGGAACACTTCGTTTCTTCTTGTTTGATTATTATATGTACTTTTAACTTCCTTCACTTACTCCCCATTTCACTTCCAGTAAACGTTCTATTTTTCCTCAACTAGAATTCCATTAATGAAATATATATATTTATGTCTCCCTCAAGGTTGATAGACAAAAAGAATTTTAAATTCCAGTCATATAAAGACTGGGTGGAGTTTGTAGTTTTGGTGAAGTGAATGTAATGTACGGAACTTTCATGAAGTACAAGAAAAAGATTACCTGTATAACTCTGGAGATCCCAATAAGATTTTCTTATCCAAATGATTATTTGTAATATGTTTACATTTGAAAACACAGTTGAAGTCAAATTCTCATTAAATGGACAGAATTGATCGTGGAGATTAAGGGAGGTGTCCGTGACAGAGCGAGGACAGTCCGGGAACAGTGGACTTGCACGGTGTTGTGCGGTCTCGCTTCGGCGGGGAGGATGACTTTGCAGATTCTCCACAGCGTTTTGCTTTTTATGTTTTCATTTAATGGGAGGACATACTTTGACAATTATCATTATTTTTTGGTCCAATTTTCCCTCTGAAGCAGCTTTGACACAGATCAATGCATCTCAGTGTCATTTTTTATGGAGCTGCAACATCAAAAACTGACAGCTGGAAATCTTAATTGGTCCAGTGATAGAAAATATAATGACTGCTTGCAGCGACTTATTTCATCTGACCTTGTGTTTAATTCAAAGGTAAATTTTCATCTCACGACGGGAAAAGAGAAAGTTGTGGGGTGATGAGAGGGGCAGATGAGCCTGAGAAAGGCCCTCCTTTTGGAAACAAATCACTACTGTTTCGGTGGCTGTTATTAAATTAGGGTTTAAGCACTGGTCTCAAATAATGAATACCAAGAGTCTTCATGCCTATTTGAACTTCCAACCTTTCTGCTGTGCCTGTCATTACAAATGGCAGCAGACCCCCAATGCAGCATGGAAAGTGGCCCACAAGTGGCTGGCTGGAGGTCGTATCACAAAGGCCACCAGGCAGCTGTGAGACGGACTGGCCTTTGATCACTACTGATTTGGTCCAGAGCCCAGTGACTTTGACCCAGAGGCAAAAGGTTTCCTATAATTCCACCCAAATGGCCCAATCCTCCTGGTCCTGCAGAGACAGCTGTTTCCAGAATAAGGACATCAGATTTGTCCTACTGAGTCCAGCTAGTAAGCCAAGTTTTCAGTATCTCATTGGCAGTGAGAAACTGGCATACTAAGAAAGTATTAAATTCCCAACATCTTTAGCTTACCTTCGGCAAAGACATAGAGAAGATGTTGGCATGAAACAGTGAAAAAAAATGCTGAAATTAGATTGAAAAGCCATCGCTGAGTTTTATTTCCTGAGTTTGCCTAATTTACTGGGAAGTCATGAGAACTGAAGGGTGGGATGCATGTATAAATGCTCAATAACTGCAACTCCCTGTTAGAGTTGTGACTCATGCAGATGAAGGTGAGCATTATAATGATGCTGGCGGTAGAGCCAAATTGAATGCTTTTCTTCTACAGACATATTATTGATGTTTTCTAACCATGTAAAAAGATACCAAGGACATTGTTTGTCAAGGCTGTAGCATGGAGTAGCTAAAAGCATAGATTTTACAATTTAAGCAAATAAAGAATCATAAAGACCTGGCTTGGAATTCTGGCTCCAATATTCATGATCTGGCAAGCCACAGTTTCATCTGTAAAGAAACGATTCCACAAGGTTGTTGAAAGGATTAAGTAACATAAAGCATGAGAGGCAGTTAGTAGCTCCCAACACATAATTAATACCCGTCCACGTTCCTTTCAGTTCAGTAAGTGCTGGCCTGGTGTGTTCCTCAGTACCTCATTCAGACTGGGACTACGGAGGGTTCGCTCAGCATGCTTCCTCATGAGATGCATCTGTATTTATTTCTCCCAAGAAGCAGACACCAAAACTGGGTTCTCTAAAAATTAAGGCATTTGAAAGAAAGTGTGGACAGCTGAGAGGAAGGCTGGGGGAGCTACAGATCAGGATACATCTCTGAGCCAGGTGGAGAAGAGAGGGACAGGAGTTCGCTTCAGAATGTCCTGGATCGCCGTGCAGACTAGGGAATACTCACGAAGGTCGTCAGAGTCCTCGGGACAGTCAGCTGTCTGAGTCCCTTGCCTCACGGAGGCAAACCTACTGGGCTCAGTCACTGGGAGGAAACCACTTGAGTGGAAGCGTAGCCTTGAGACAGCACAGCATCTGGGGTCCTTCGGTTAAACTCTGAATTTGAAGATCTTTGAGGCACAGTCTCATGGACTCCATGATCTTGCCTTTAAAAACTGTGTGGCATTTTGACTGTAGTTAATTCACTCAATCTTCAATTTAAAAATAAATCTACTCATAATATTTGCTTCACGGCTCCAGGTGTTGGCTAGTGTTGACTGTCTATTAGTCCACATCCCTTCCATGTTTTCTACACTCCACAAGCAGTCAAGTGATAAAACTTGCTTCTTCAGTTGCTTATCATCCCTCAATATAAGACTCATCTGAAGTTCACCAAACATCTGGACCTGGTACCTCGTTTTTCATCCTTTTCTGATGCTCGCTTTCTGTAAGAAATGCCTGCTGCTTTACTGTCTGCACACCTGGATGTGGGAACACTCTGTCTTCCCTCCAGGGGGCCGACCTCTAGGGCCGTTGCTAGTCCTGTCTTGCTTCTCTGAAACACATGTATCAGTGGGACTAGTTTTTATTAGTGAAAGGCTCAGACCCTGCTTTGTGTGGGAAGTTTTACAGCTGTCTGTCTTTGTTCTTTCACCAAGATGAAGTAGAAGTGAGGAAAGTAGTCGAATGAGTCAAACACTGAAATTTGTTCTGCATTACAGTGCCTTTGGCTCTGCTTGATTCCTGAGTCATGATTCAAACTGGAAATAGATTTGGCCTTTACCATCCTTGCGTAGCAGATAAACTCTAACCCATGTTTTACTGCCTCAGGATCTTCCTCCTTCCAGAAATGGAGAGCATTGTCCATTTTCTCATTGCAGCAAGAAGCTTTTAGGGAGTGTGTGGTACACGTCTCAGAAAGTCTTGCTGCAAGAAAGAAGGAATGAGGTGAATGAAGTGAGCTTGCTTGAGGAATTTGGTGCTTCAAAATTGTATGGATTGTGCTTTATATTTCCTCTCTGTTGTAAAAGAGAAACCTTATGGATGGAGTTCTATTGTTGCCAAAAAATTCACAGAATACTCAAACCATAACATGCAAGAACTGGAAGGAACCTCCCATTAGCTGTTCTATTCCATTGAAAACAAGAACTAAAGGGAAGTGACTTGCCCAGGGTCATGTAGCTAATAAAGGCAAAGTCTACACCCTGGCATCCTATCTTTTCTCTTTCAACTAATCCATGTTGCTTTCCTTTTTCACTTTTTTATAGCTCAGTTGAAAAGAAATCTTATGGGTTCTCAAAGTGTGAAAAACAAAAAACCCAGCCAAATACTCCCAAATCCATTTAAAGTCATTAAATCATAGTGTATTTGCCAAATAAGACCCACCTAAGGCACACATTCATTCAACAAATACTGAGAACGTATTACTTGGCAGTCATTGGTCCATGTGCTAAGAATGTAGGAGTGCCAAGACAGGCCAATCCCTTTCCTCCCAGAGCTTATATTCTGTGTACATTCAGAAATAGTGTTTCATCTATGACTCTGTCACTCATTGCCTATAGGATCTGGGACAAATTTCTGAACCTATCAGAGCCTCATATTTTCTTGTCTGAATAACAAAACCAGTAAATCTCACTTTGCTTTATTGTGGGAGGACCAAAAAGGTAACATCAGTGAATCACTTGGCAGGTCAGCAGGCACAGGGTAACTTCATTTAGGATGACTTCTGTTGTACTCAGCTCTGGGTATTCCAGTTGCTTTCATTCCAGCCCCATCAGTTTTGATCTCCCAAGAGATGCATCATGGTGCAGATGTGAGCTGTGCGCCATGCAGCTCCTTCCCCACTTACTGAGTCCCAAGCACACTGACTTTATTTCTGCTCCACAAACACTCTGACTCCTTCTTCCTTTAGTGTCTTTGGATGCAACTCTCTGCCTGGAACATCCTGTCCTCCTGCCCCCCAACTCAAGCTTCTACTGTCTTTTTTATCAGCCTCATTTCTGTCTATCTCATCTCTCAGTTTCATTATTACCTGGCAAAAAGGTCTTTCTTAACTTCTCAGGCTGTCAGATCTTTCTTATACACTCTCATAACAGGTCCACTTACATGACATGCAGAGTCCAGTGCAAAATGAAAATGGGGAACCTTTTGTTCAAAAAGCAAAACAAAAGCATTGTTAAATGTTTTCCCTTCTTTTTCCTCCTCTCTTGATGCAGTGTCTTTTATTTGCTATTTAATGTTCTCAGTAAAGAAAAATTAAACTTTTAAATGATTAGCATTAATTTTATAAATTACTAAATCATATTGAAATTTTTAAATTTTGTTTTTTGACATTCATCTTTATAGTGTGCAATGCCAGTTTTAACTGCAAATATGGGTATACCATGTATCTGAAAATAGGGCAAATATGGGTATACCATGTATCTGAAAATAGGAATTACAAAGTCCTGGTGTGTAGCTCCTACATGCATATGTATTTCCTTCTAACCAGAATAGTGGAAATGTTGCACAAAACTAATGTAGGTGTTTCTGTTTCACTTCTTGCTATGCACACGTTCAACCGGTATTCTCCACTTCCAGCGTACTGATGGATAAAGGACTGAAAGGAAAAGCAGCTGTGGGTTGCCCCTGTTCCCCTGGCTTCAGCGTCATCACATGCAGCAGCACAGGCAGCTGGCTGATACAGGGAAGTAACAAAATAGGAGAGGGTTTGTTAGGCTTTCATGGCCAGTCATGTTTCGTGCAAGTCATTAGCCTCTTTCTGCATTCAAAGTGCTGTTTAGAACAGAAAATGTTGCCTGGGAGCTATCAGTATGCCTGCTTACTCAGTCTCAGGTGTAACATACGTATCCTCCTTTAAGTACCACTGAACTCCCACATGTAATAGGCCTCCTTGAATCCAGTGCTACATATGAATGGGGAAACAAGGAATGGTGGACCCTCATACTGCACTATGTTCTCTGCTCATGTGTGTGTTCCATTATAAATTGGACTTAAATATAACACACGATTTCTTACATAAAGTTACCAAAAATTTCAAGGCTTCAACAGGAAAGCATTAAACCAAGTCTGTGCCCTTTCTGGGCACGAGCGCTCATGACATAGCCGAGGTCCTGTGTCTGGGCAGCTGACCCTGCTCACAACGTTCTGTGCTTTGTCTTTGAATCCATGTAACATTTGTAAAAATGTACTCGTGAAATTGTTTGTTTAATATATGTCTCCATAACTGAGCTGCAAATTGCACGAAGACAGTGATTTGATATTTCTTATTCATTTCTCCTCAGAAAATATTTTTGAGTATCCGAATAGATAGATGGAATACATGGCTGGGAAGGTCAGAATGAAATCTTCATGAGCAAAGTTTCAAAGACTGGCTTGGAATTAGAGACAAGAGTTAGTATTAATGCATGTAATCAGAATTCATAGGTGTATCCCATAGCTGTTACTCCCCTCATTGCTGGGGTTATGTTTCGCTTTCCAATTCTGTATGCTCTGCTGGATCGAATCTTAATCACAAAAGGAATCAATGATACCACTATCCATTCTGAGAGGAGGTTTCTTTTTCCTTGGCGTGTGTGTATGTTTTAACGAGCACACCACTCACATGCATGAAAAGAGAAGCTGTCCATTTCATTAATAACAGATTTTTGTACTGCTCAAGCTCCAGCAGGGAATGTTTCTTCCATTTTCACGGGTCTTATTTTATTAGCCTCACAAGGTGAAAAAACAGTTCATTTAACTATGTCAAAACCAATAGAGACTACCTACTATTTGCTTTCTTTTGTAAAAATTTTAGTGCATTTTTAATTCCACTCCAGTGGTTGGTAAACCAACCATTATGGTTACTGTTGCCCTATAATATATGTCAGTCATTTCTAATAAGCCCATACTTTAAGATGGTTTATCATTACCTCTGTAAGCTACTGGAAATGGATTCCCTCCCTGAACTGCTAGGTCCTGTAGCACTCTAGTTAATGAAAGTGGATTTGGAACACTATTCAAATAAACAAAACTGCTGAGATTTTTTTTTGTTAGCCAAGTATAATGTTCAGCAAAATCTGTGATCTCACATTCTGACCTTCTTTGCAGAAGTTAGTCATTTAAATGACAATCCTCTGGCCCCCACTGCCTGTATTTCCATTTTTTTTTTACAAGATGTTTCAAAGAATCCATCTAGTCCTGTATGTCTGGAATATCCATAAATTTAAATGAAGAAGGATATGTCTGAACACAAATACACTTTCATTAATTTTTAACTGTGAAAGAATCATCACATACTGTATACAAGTGTTGGTACATAATCGTCTCTATAAAGTCCAATGAGTGAATAAACTTAGATCAAATGTTCATATAATAGGTCAATTAACACAGAATGGTGAGAAATGTGTGTAAGCCTCAGATTTCAAATAATTCAAAAGTTCATAATTTAAAGGAGTGAATAATGACTTTGGAGTTGTGAAGACTTCTGCCACTGGTATGATCTGATACTGAGTCAAAAATACTTGGGGCATATTATGTCAAGAATATAGTAATGAACAAGGCTAACATAATTTCTGTCCTCGGCAAACTTTTAGCCAGGGTTGGTGACTTGAGCGAGTCACTTTTCGGTCGGAGTCCTTCTGGCTTTAAAACAACGTTCATTTAATCACACAGATACCTTCTGGATATTTACTGGAGATTGTCCAAGTGTTATAAGGGTTAAAAAATAAATTTTACACAATTCAAAATAATTTCAAGGTGCTTATATTCTCTACATAAATAAATGAAGTTAGAATATATGAAGCACTGCAGAAAACTATGGCAAACTGGCCTTGGGAATGAGAAATAAAAGCATTTCCAGCTGGTGAAATCAAAGCTTCCTTGAGCAAAATCTTTTGAATTGGGTCTTGAGAAATGTAAAAAAATTGTAAGAGTTGAAGATGAGGAAAAGATGGGAATTGTAAGCTGAGAGGATAGAAGACTTGAGTTGGGGAGGACTCAGGCAGGTATGTAATATGGCCCTAAACGTCTGAGCATAGAGTGCGTCCTTCCCCCTTTCCTTCAATGGTCTGGGCTGGTGTAATCCTCATTTACGAGGTAGCCCAGTCCAAGTATGGCCTTCTCAGTGCAGCCTTCTCCTCTCCCCAGTATGCCTTTTGAAAAGAGCCAATCACTTCCTGCTGTGTGCCACTTGATGTAGGATGGTTATTTATTAAGATTCTGTTAGTCTTACTAGATTTCAAGTTCTGTAGAGGTAAATATTCGATCTAGCTTTTTAAACCCATCTATGGTATATAGATGGGTTCTGGCTGAGTAGACATTGAATGAAATTGATTTGGAATCATGAGAAAACATGATTGCAAAAATGGATCAGAACCGAATTCCAAGGAGATTGAATGATGTATTTAGAAGCTTAAAACCACTGAAACCTTTTTTCTCTGAATAATAGTAGGTAAAATATTATTTGTTCTGCACATGACTTTATATCATGTGCCCCTTTTATTTTATATAGTCTTCAGAACAGCCTAGTAACATAGGCAATATTATTCTCATGTTAGAGCGAGGAAACTGTGACTCCAGTTTCAAGGACTGGCTCGAAATCAGAGTAAGTCAGTGTTGGAGCCTGAACTTGAACCCCGATAACCTGACTGCAGGATAAACGCTCCTAACTACCATGCAGAACTATGCTTCAGAAAAAGTAGTTTTGCAAAATTATCCGAGGTGAATCAGAAAGAAGAGACCCAAGTCAAGGACTGCACCTTGGAGACAATTTCAATAGAGAAGACAAAATGAGCACGCGCATTATGGTGATGAAGGTGAAAAAGAAAAGGAGGGGATGTATGTGCTGTTCATCCAGGATTGAGAGCTGATAAATTCTTCCATGTGGGGAGGAGAGAAGTAAAAGATTGTGAGATTTTGAGCCCGTGGAACTGCGAGGAGGACAGTCTCATTCACAAGAAATGGAAACCAGGCAAGAAGCAAGTTCGATAGGGGAGATGATATTCTGTGATCAATAATGCAATTTATTTTTTATAAACTCTGCAAGTCTGAGGATGGCATTCTTTTGTGATTTCTATTCCTTGGAGAAAAGGCACTGTTTAAAATACAGTTATTATGTGCCATTGTTGTCATTTGTATTCTGGTTTTGCAGAGATATTTTTTTCAAGATGAAACTATGACTTATTTTGGAAAATAGGCAGCATATGTAAAAATTATTTTTGCTAGAGGTTTTTTAAGGAAAGCTAGAGTTTTTTACAAAAATATCCTTTAAATGTGGACAGACCATCTTAGCATTTTTTTAAAAATAAGAGTTTTTACTATTGGCTGCTCGATGAATAACCAAAAGAAAAAAACTTTTATTGAAAATGAAATCAGTATTCTTACATATTTTCAACCTGGAGAAAGTTACTCCACCTCAATAAATATGTTTCCTCAGCTGAAAATGGGAACAGTACAGGGAGTAGTCACATTAGGTTGTTGCATTAAAATATATTACATATGAAGTCTTTGTACAGCATGTATCACAGAATAAACCCATAAAATTTTTAGCTACTGTTGTTATATTATTACTGTCAGTTTTTATTTTCATTGAATTTCCTTACCATCTGTGCCTCACTGGAGAAAGCAGAGAGTACCTAATATTTATTGAGAAGTAACACATGACTATTATTTTATAGCCCATAATTATAATAATCTTAAATGAGTCTCTCTTAGAATCTGCAGCCATTAACATTTTCTTTATCTTATGGATTGAAATGAAGAAAAATAGGAACTGATCTGTATACTTTTTATATTCACACACCCCAGTTAGCACTCCTGGTTTGATGTGAAAAACTAAGAAAAGAGAGACACTGAAAACGAGAAATACTGAAAAATACTGAAGAAGAAGAATGAAATATGTTCTACAAGAGTGGATCTTCAACATGCTCCAATAGCGGAGCCCATGGGAACATGGGGTTATTCTCAGACGCAACCAAGTGGACTTTGTTGGTGACATGCATTTTTGATATGTTCAGTTCCATCTTAAAAATCTAGGAATGATTTTACTTAATTAAAATATTATTGTGCAAATTAAAAATACTATAAGATCACAGCACTGTGAACACAGGTCCACGAAAGATACAAGTGCTTGAACTAAGTAAGCAGGGGTGACTTTTTCTGAGTTCTTAACAGTAGAAATTTTGCTACACATTTTTCTTTTAATGATCTATGTACTTAACAACAGTAAAAATTCAGAAAAATATATAGTAAAATAATATAAACTTGTTAATATTATCGATCAGTTTCCTTTTTTTCCCTGTCAAAATGAGATTGTCTTTTTTTGTTTGTTTGTTTGTTTGTTTTGACATTGTCTTTTTGTACCAGAGGACACGGCCCTATTTGTGAGCCTCCAGAGCTCTATGTGAGCATAGCGTCTGAATTACAGCAAAGAAGTGAGAAAGGAAGGGGAGGTCCTACTTAGATATAAGACATGCTTGTGTGGCTCTCTAATTACAACACCTTAAAAAAAGGTACAGAGGTGATATTTTCTCATGAGTATAATAAGAATCAATGGTGAGACGTGGTTGCCAAGAACTCTAATTGGATTTAGACTACATTAACAGTGAAATTTTCTATAGAACAAAAGAGATGATATTTCTTCCTACTTTGCAGTATGGATGCAATGTGTAGATTAGTGGATTCAGTTCAGAATTTAGGACTTGAAGTTGGGGAGAAATAAGCAAGTGCATTTCATTATTTTGCCACCAGTACCATAAGGACCTCATTCCTAAAACCTGATAAACCAAAACCACCAACCCTAACAAACCACTCTAGGCTTTTATCCAGCAGGAAAGGGGGGAATCTGGGAGGACAGGGCAGTAAACATGAATTCAATCAAATGTAGGTATGCTGTTTAGTAGGTGAAGATCTAACTGAACATGAGAAGACCTACCATATAGCTTGGAGGTGCTCGATACGGTGACTTCACATCATGTTTTTACTGTGCAACATTTTTCTAGACTAGGGATCAGAACATTTTTTTCTGCAAAGTTCTATTATTAAATATTTTAAACTTTATCTCTGTCACAACTACTCAACTCTGTCATCGTAGTGTGAAAGCAGCCATAGGCAATATGTAAACAAATTAATGTGGCTATGTTTCAGTAAGACTTTATTTATGGATACTGAAATTTAAATGCTATGAATTTTCATGTGTCATGAAATGTTATTTTTCTTTTTGCTTATTTCCAAAAATTTATAAATGCAAAGCTATTCTTTGGTATATAAAACAGGCCGCTCATGAGCCATAGTTTGCCAACGCCTCTTCTAGAATTTACTCTTCATTTATTAACTATGGTCTTCGTAAAATGGTTTAGTCTATATCCTCATCTAAAAATTGTGATATGTATAACTTAATTATAGAGTCCTCCCTGCCCTTGGATTTTCAAGTGAAATAGCATGTAAATAACTTTACAACTTGATAAAAAAAAAGAAAACAAAAGATAAATTTGGCCCATAATAAAATAGGCTCCTACTAAAAGTAGTCAATTTCCTAATACTAGAGGTGTTTAAACAGAGGGAAATTTGTAGAAAAAAGTTTGTAGAGAAAAATTAAATATTAAATGTACGATTTAATTAAATGTATAATAACACCCTTCCACACCCCAAATACATGTTTTTGTTTTATGTTAACTCCGTTTCAGTTGAAATGTTACTGGGGAAAATTCAGCAAAAGATCTCAGAGTTCAGGTTCTGACTCCCATCATAGAATAATCAATCTATTACACTGAAAAAAACATCAGTTCATCAGAGGAATTTCAAATATGTTTGATGGCATTCCTTTGCATTTTGGTAGTTGCCTATGGTAAAGTTTTAACACAAGGTAATGAGATAATGGGAAGTAGATTGGTATAATTCTTCTTTTTCTCTGCCCATGTACACTGTTACTAACTCATCAGTAGTTTATCTGAACACATAACTAGTGATTGGAAATAAGTTGAAAAGTAATAATTTAAGCTGTAGTTTTATAAATACCTCTAAATATTTTTATCCTTTTTGCCATGCTCTTCAGCAGAGTTACAACTATAGACCATGTGACGCAGTTACATGAGTTTACCTTTCTTCGGTTAATAAGTTGGTCTCAATCACTAATGGATCCTTTATACTGATGGAATTTGTGTGTTGGACTGGTGTAAACTGCCCAGCCACATTCCAGGTTAAATACAAAACTACGTCATGCTGTCAATTTTGTGTCTATTGTTGGCTTGACTGATGTGAGTATGTGAAGCCAGAGCAAGAGATTGAATTAGTTTCTGCCTTTACCCTCGCCCAGACTTTCTCTGTGTAAAATATATCTGTGGCATTTGTTCTCATTCTGAAAGAAAATGACCAAAACTCATCAGAATGAATGACCAGTGCTCATTTAACTAATTTTCAGGGTGAGGCCCTTTGATTCCATGCAGTGAAACATTACCTTCCTGAAGATTTAGTTTAGTATTCAAAACTGAATACATACCAGCCGAAATCAATCAAATCATACCAACTGTTTCAATGACAAAAAGGAGAAGATTGGAGTGTGTCGTTTAGCTGCTGACAGAGAAATCACGTCTGAGCTACAGCTTGGCCCCGTTTGTACGGAGCAAATATTTCCAACAGGGGCTCTGCTTCCTCAAATCCATATGAACTGTACATTCACAACTTTGTTCCAAAGCTAGAAGAAATGGGGTAGTTTTTAATTTTTAGATTATAAAATCCAATTCTAGACAAATGAACTTTGTTTCATTTGCCTAGAATGAAACATCAGTTTAGATGGTAAGATTCTCTCACAGTATCTCTGGAGAGTAAAACTTCATTTGCACAATATCCCTAATCCTCAAAACTTTTATGAAAACTTAGGTGGAAGGCAGGACAGATAAGCCTCTGTAAACAAGCCCCAAGAGCATATGCGGCCCACTTCCATTATCCTCAGTATATCTCTTATTACATACAAAGTCGTCTTAGAGGGAAGAGAAAGTCATATTGATTTTCTTCATCTATCTAAACATGGAACTTCAAAATGGGTCAGTTATAGTATTTCATATTTCCTTGTCACTAACCTGGGGCATACAATAGCTGCTATAACTAGTAGGCAGAAACATATGATATCCAGTTAATGTTTTTATTTCTGTAGTATGTAAGTCAAAAGTAAAGTAAGCTTTTGTTTCTAATACCTAATACCTATTTTCTAATTTTAGAAAAATGTTTTATTATTTATTTGTAAGTATAAAAGTAACATGCACACTCTAGAGACTTTTGAAAATACTGAAATAAAGTAAAAAAAATACTTTATAGCCCCTTACCCAGATGTATATGTATATTCCACTTATATACCCCACTACTGTTTATTTTTAAAATGTATTTCTGTCCCATTCTATACTTGTACATTAATTCATTCAATTAATATATATAATCCCTGATACAGACTAGGCATCGCTCTATCATTTGGACATACGATGGGGAATGAAAAAGACGCTGTTCTTGCATTCACAAAATCCATCATTTAGTCAAGACAAACTAATATGCTTTGTGCTTTAATACAAAGAGTCAGATATGATAGTCGTACATGAGAGGAAAAAATCGCCCTGGATGAACAGCAAGGGAGGCTTTATAGAAAAAGACAAAACAAAACAAAAAAGCCCACTAAGTGTAGGCCTGACATTGGGTAGCATTTAGCCAGATGAAGAGGGCGGAGAAAGATGGCGAAGCGTCGGCCCAGAGGAGAGGCTCAGGTGAAAGCCTGGAGGGCGCTCCAGGAAGGGGGCAGTCGTGATTATGGCTCCCAAGGGCCAAGGGGAGGTGCGAGGAACATGGGTCCGGGACAGGGACAGGAGCCATTCTCTGTGACCCCTGGAAGTCATGCGTATTAGTTAAGCTACAAAGTAGGAACTTCTGAAAGGAGACCTTATACACGGTTTCTCAAGGCGGCAGCTCACGTCACCACCCGGGGAGAGGAGGGTGGGCGCCGTGGGGAGGCAGCTCGGTTCGGCCCGATCATCTCCAGGCTCGCATTCCTTCATCGTGGGGATCCTCCGTCACGGGCGTTTGTCCGCGTGATCACACATGTGGTCCGAATGTATGTGACATCTCGTTTCTAACCGAGAGGAAGAAGCGAGGAGTAGACAGCGCACGGTTTCCCTTTCAGGAACTGGCGTGAAACTCATACATTCCATGGTTGAGAATGTGCTCACGGGGGCGCCTTAGGAAATATCATCTCCAGTCTGAAGGGGCAGATGCCTGCGAGCTTAAGTGTTGGAAGGGGGATTCTGCACTGAAAAGAAAACTGGACGGCAGAGGATGAAATCTGAATTGTATTTTGAGGATAATGGAAGGCCGTTGGAAATTTTAAATGAGAGAATATTATTGAGAGATATGAATTGTAGAATATGCTCTTGGCTGCAGAGTGGTAGATGAATCGGATGCTAACAGGGATGGAAACAGGACTATCAGATGGGAGGATGGGCGGCAAAGAAAATTGAGGCGCGGAATAATAGTGTCACGGGCCAGGACTGAGGTGGAGGAGATGTGAGGAAAGGAGCCATTCCTGTCTGAGTCAGAATGAGCCGTTTATGAGCTACAGTTGCAGGACAGGCTTAGTGTGCAGGGTAGTGGCGAGAGAGAGAGGAGTCGGGGTGTGTGGCTTGGCAGCTGGCTGGATGGTACCGTTTGTTGATTACATCCATAGATTTTTGCACTATTTTAGAGATCACTATAAAATCATGTGGCTTAAAATAAGTGTTTATTTCCCTCATGAATGTGTGACCTCAATCAGGCAGGGCTCCCCTAAGCCGTGTTCTGCTGACCTCAGCTGGATACTCATATCTCAGACCATCTGCGGGTAAGCAAGGATTCTGGAGGTAAAAGCTTGTGAAGTAGTATGACGAGGACATCTCGGCTTCAGTTTTCCTATCTGCCAGCAGATGAGTTTATGCTGCTCAGAGTGCCGGCAGGGTTTCTAAGAGAACAAAGAATGGAAAAGTCCCTATGCACAAGCATTTTTAGCATCTGTTTGTGTCCTGTTTGCATTGGTGTCATTGAGCAGTGAAAGGCACCTGCCACCCCAGCACTGGGGGGAGTGCAGGAAAAGGTTGAGGATCATTGTTGCACAAATCTGTTGACCTGATAGAGGATATCATGCACACTATGTAGTGGAAAAAATTCACTGGACTTGAATTTTGGAGTGAGGTCATGTGTTTCTTTCTGGGAATCAATTCTTTATCATCTTGAGCATCACTGCAATTTCACTTTGAGCCTTTGGACTTCATTTTCTGCATCCCTAGAGATTGAACCTGGTTAGCTCCATGTCCCTTTCCTCTCTGAGATTTATGATACTAATTGATTAGTATTTTGTTTCTGGGAGTACAAACAAAGGCCATTTTGAAACTTGGACTCTCAGATCTGGTTTCTTTCAAACAGAGGAGGAGAAAAAGAACAACCGGAGTAGCTGAAGTTCTTTATTCTGTTGGGTTTTTCTGTTCTATTGATCTGTATTCCACAGTCTGGCATTGACTGTCCAATTGTAATATGCCACGTTGCCCTTATGGTAATGTTTGTTTGTTTATAGAAATTTGTGTGTCAGTGTTAGTCAGCACATAAATGATCTTATTCTGTATTACTTTCAGTTTTTAAAAAACTAGATAAATGACAATTTTGAAGCAAGTGTTCTTTACCATTCATTGTGACTTGGGAAAGCCTGTCAAACACAACTGTTTTCTAGGTTATATCTGTGACCTGTTTAGTAACTTTAACGAAAAAGCTTTGAGTAGCTAGTTTGATTTGTCTTAAGTTGGCATTTGAATCCTTGTCTAATTATGGTATCGGCTGCTGTGGAGACACACGCTGTTATAACCACTCAGTTTGCATGTTGCACAGCTGGTCAAGGAACTATATAAAATCATATGATGAGACTTTAGAGCTGGAATAAACAATGCAAATAATCATATTCAATCAAATTGTATAGGAAGGAAATAACACCCAGAAAATGCAGGCATATTGGTCAAGATATTTGGTGAGAAGATCATGCAAATTATAAATTACACCCAAGTTCAACTTCATTCCAAAAATCAGCCTGGACTAGGGTCATATTGTTTCCAACTGAATAATATATTAATATCCATAATAGGCAAGAAGTTGCACAAATATTTTCTGCCAAGGCCATTATAATTAGCCTTGAAGTAATGTGGTATGATAGAATTGGCCTTGTTATTACAGATCTGCATCTACCAGCTACTCATATATGTTACTTACCCTCTTCGACATGCCTGATAATGAATTCAGGCCATTCACAGATTTTCTAAAAGGCATTACTTCTTTCTTTTCCCCTTTGTATGTACATTAGCTCTCTCGCTCATTTGGATGGTCTTGAATTGATCATTGTTTTGGGGAGGGTACACATAAACGAACACATTTTTTACCTATTTTGATAAAGTGAAAAAGGCTTTATGTTCCTGGTTTAATAACTGTCCAAGTGAACCCACATAACATTTCTAGATGCTCTAGGTATCTTCTGGGAAAGTTAATAGCTAGAGTATTGAACTGGGTCAGGAGATAAGACTCTAGATCCATTTTGTCATTAGTAAGCTGTAGTTATAAGTCTTAATTTCTTCCTCTAAAGTGGGAATAAAATATATCTGCCTGTCCAACTTTACAGGGTAGTTAGAAGGATCAAATAAATCATTTAAAATATAGTAGATACCAAAACTCTATAAAATTTGAACTTGTTACTGAATCACCAGACTAAATATTTGTCAAACAATCTGGGCGTTATGTGATACCAATTTTTATTGCATTGACAAATAGAGACAAAAAGGACACAGTATAAAAACACGGTGAAATCCAGTTTACTATTGGGGTCCTGACATGTAACTCCTTCAGTACTGGATGTAGAAAGAGAAACAGAAATAAGGTTCAGTGTTCTCTTCTCAAACGTTATCTGAAGTTTGCGTAAATGACTTAAGTCCTGTGACAAATGAAATCCCAGTATCTGTTGTTAACTGAATTTCCTTCACTTTCAAACTCAGCACCCAATTCCCCGTGTTTGCAGCAGTCCTTCTGTCTGAAGGCCACAGAGGTATAGCTATTTATTTCAGAAGAAATGTGATATTTCATATATATTACACGTGGACAGTTGCAGATACCAAGTCCAACAAGAGACACACTCACACAGAGAGACCTGCACACGCGCAATGGCGTCAGCTATAGTTTCTTATGAGGTATCAGACTGTGAATTTATACATGCAGTCCTTATATACTGGCGACTATTTTACACCCTTTTTATTACATTATGTTTCTCCTTCCTGACAGAAAATGTGCATGTGCATTGGACTAGGGAGGGTAAAACACACCCACGTGGAATATTCCCCAGGCAGAAGA
This sequence comes from Phataginus tricuspis, assembly GCA_029783875.1. Lineage (NCBI taxonomy): Eukaryota > Metazoa > Chordata > Mammalia > Pholidota > Manidae > Phataginus > Phataginus tricuspis. The sequence goes on along the minus strand of JAQQAC010006904.1, from coordinate 71,155,512 downwards.
AACGGGCTGTCTGTCTTGCTTTAGATCTGATGAGCTACTGATTTGTGATAGTTTCACTTCGATTTCATTACTGGGCAACCTGAATGGAATGACAGAGAAAGCAGTCAGCACGTGATGCACCCACTGGACCCTCCAATACAAAATGCTGGCTGCTTCTGTCAACACAGTCAATTACCAAAGGTACTCAAAGGGTAAGTGATGGCCAAAACACGCCACATGGCTCTGTGGACCACATCCTGCATACCTATTAGTGAGTTCAGAATAGACACAGGATGACAGACGGCTTTGTCAGTATAACATTTGAGGTGAATGACCTGTCTATGCTGTGTTCTCCAAGCGAATGAAGATGTCTGGTAAGAGAAGAGCTGACTCTGTGTGTGTGTGTGGTGTGTGTGGTGTGTGTGTGGTGTGTGTGTGCGGTGTATGTGGTGTG
>JAQQAC010006904.1:71132268-71150079 GCA_029783875.1 Phataginus tricuspis | reverse complement strand
TTTTCACCATGAGGATTGCTTCCTGTGCTACATCATGAGGTTGAAAGGGACACCACAGGCTGAGACTTCTGGGTGCTCATGACTCAATTCTTGCAAATGGCTAAGAATCCTAATAAATACTGAGCGCTTGCTATGTGCAGGCACTCTATGCTAAGTAATGGAGCTATAAAACTTAAAATGATGATCGTCCCACTTGTGACAACATGGATGGACCTTGAACACATTATACTAAGGGAGATAAGCCGGACAAAGACAGTACTGTATAATATCACTTATATGTGGAATTTAAAAAAGTTAAACCTGTGAAAAACAGAGTAAAATGGTGGCTGCCAGGGGATGAGGAAGGGTGATAAGACTGATGGTTTTAAAGATACAAACTTGGAGCAGGTAGTGAATAAGCCTTAGAGATCTAATGCCCAGTATAATGAATATTTACAAAAATATTGTACTATAATCATGTAATGTGATAAATATCACTACATTGGCAATCATATTACAATATATAAATGTATCGAAGTAATACACTGTGCACCTTAAAATTACACAGTTACATGTCAAATTTATTCAGTAAAAAAAAAAGATAAACATGATACTTCTCCAGGAATTTACAGTTTGGAAGGAAGAAAATTAAGAAGCCTGAGCCAATATAGGTTGTAGGAGAAGTATAGGATGCTATCGGAGCTCTTAGCCCAGGTTAGACATCAGTGAAGATCTTGGAAGAAAGTGCTATCCAACCCAAGCCCTAGGAATCCTCTCTCTGGGAAAGCAGGGATGCCTGTTAGCAATTAGAGCAATTCCAGGAAAGGGATGATGACCAGAGAGCATGAGGCGCCTGAACAAGACATGGACATTCAGAGGTCATCTGGAGTTTAATCAGTAACGGGAAGGGGGAAGAGTAACAAGACATGGAACGGGAGAGGGAGGTATGTGAAGAATACATCCCAAATCGTAGTGGAATTGACTTTCATCCAGCAGGTAGTGAGGAGCTGGTGAAACTGTTGACCAGTGGAATGGCATGGTCAGATAAACTACAGTAAAATCGAGTAATTGCTCTGAATAGCTTTACACAAACATACACAGGTGCAAGCAACAGCTGTTTAGAGAACTTGGTGAAATATTTAGAGAAAATGAAACTTCCTCTTTGAGTCCTGAAGTCTTGGCCCTGCAGCCAGAACCCAGCGACGAGGAAGCCTCCACTCACACCCTGCGTGGCTGGTCTGGGGCTGCAGAGGGCCCGGCGCTGTGCTGTCTGAGGGAGTTGCAAGGCAGGCAGGAAATCACATTTTTCCCCTCAAGAGGCTTTCTCCCAAACTGCTGAGGAAGATATACCAGCATTTTTCAGTTCTCTGTAAAAATGGAGAAAAATTGGATGCAGTGCATCTGTGCATTATCTCCAACTATTAATAATTATTCCTTAGAATGAACTTTAAACAGGTTTCTTGGGATGCCTACCATTGGTCTTAATTTTATCCTTTGTAGCCATAATTTTTTGAAAGTCTGAAGTGTCTTCCATACGTCAGTGTGCTGTTTATTTGGAAGGATAAAATGCCCCTTTTGGATGTTTTCTAGTAGTTTTATATCCTAAACTGCCCCAGTCCCTCCAAGCTTTCATTCCCATAATGTGAAAGTTGGTGACGATTCCATTTCACTTTCATTGCTAGTAGACAACTGATTGACAGGAAAAGCCATTAGCAATTATATTACTGCTGTAACTTCTCATGGGCACTGTGTGTTGTTGTGGTTAATCACCTTCCCGTCCTGGATGTTGTTTTCTATCTGTCTTACTTTGTGGCTCTAATTCAGATGTCTCATACCTTAGGATGTCCACTAGGAAATTATTTCAATAAAGAAAACAGTGTTTTCCACCGCTATATTCAATGAAGGGTTATGTATAAGAATAAGTGTACAGAAGCAGTTTTCATATGCACAGGGAATTTTGGCTTAGATATTGAAATTTTATACGTGGGTGGAATATGCGTAACCGTTGACAATGACGATGGTGCTGGCTTTGCTGCTGATTTTCTGGGATGACTGATTGGTGGACCACCGAAAAAATCCCCTTATTTTTTTGCTACTACATGAACATTAGCTTTGATTTTAATAGTGTGGTGTCTAGAACCAAGTACCCCGGTGCTTCTCATCTCCCCTCATCTGAGTGTCGGCCTGCATACTTAAGCTTGGCTTCACTCTCTGTAGCTGGTTCTTTGCTGGACTGTGATGCTTTTCTCCCCATGGCACATGCAACATCATTATAGGAAACAAGTCAGGGGATAGAAGTAATCCGAAATAAGTAGATAGAAATAATCAGAGTTCCAGACACAAATTTCCATTAGTAGATGCAACACTGTTAGAGTTATTCACTTGTTCAACAGTGGTCTAATAAGTATTTACAAAAAAACAACAAAGGTTTATGAGCCTTTAGTATGTGCCTACTAGATACTGGAGTACAGAGGCAACCCAGGCAGGCATAGTTTCAAACTCATGGAATTTATATTCTAATGGGTGAAATGTGTAATATACAAATAAATAACATTTTTTTTCAGTTTATGACATGCAGTATAAACGTAATAAAAAAATTAATCACAGGTTGGCTTATACTGTTCTGAATACTTTCTCATGCCTAGTACTTTTTTTTATTTTACTCAAAATTATACCATACTCTTTATAATACTAAGCCATCCTTTTATTTCCACTAACCACGACACCATAAACTTCTTTCCAAGCTTCTACATCACTAAAACCACTCCACAGTCTATAATTGCATGAAAGTATTTTATGCAATTATTCAAAAAATACCATCTTTTTTTGAAATTCAGGCTAGTTCTGTATTCTCCATCCTTTTATAAGCATCCTTTTAATAATCATCCTTACAATTAAGTTGATACACACATTTTCATTATTACATTATATTTACCAAAAGAATTACAGTGTCATGATCAATACAAGGTACAAAACTGTCTTCTAGAAAAATTTGTTTTCCCACCAGAATTATATAGAAATGCTTATTTTCCTACAAACTTGCCCAAGCCGGTACTTCAACTTTATTTTTAATTTTAATTCTTATAAATTCTTTCTGACTTGTTTGACATTTCAGGCTGCTATGCCTTTCACCATCCTGGCCATGTGCCTCTCATTCTCAGCCTGCTGCTCTCAGATGTGACTTGGACACTGGTCCGGTGAGGCACAACTGAACTTCAGTCTATGTAGCGTCAGGAGTTGCCCTCAGCTCTCTGTCCTCATGAATGAAACTCCCTGTCTGAAACATGCCTTTACCCATCACTACTTCCCGACCTTCTGATTTGTCAGCAGTTACCTTTGTACAAAAAAATGCAAAAATTTATTTTTTATTTTACTTAATAACTGTGGAGAAATGATGATATTGGTACCAAGGGCTCCATTATTCAGCGCTGTAAACCTCATCAGCATCTAAGCTCTTAAAAAAGTTTTTGTTTTTTCTTGTTACAGCAGAGCTCTTTCACTTTCTTTGCTTTTACTTAACTTCAAAATTGATGTCTAGGATGACTGCCAGTAATATTATACCATCCCATATGTTTTACTTAATTATACTATTTCCTGAATTCATTTTTTGAACTTAAGATTTTTCTCCACCTCGTCACCAAAACATTATGAACACTCTCTGTCACGCTGAGATTAGAAAATAAACCTCTTTTTAAATTATATCTATTTGAAATGTTTTAAGAGTTTGGGTAGGGAATAATAAATCATCATGATCATTTAAATCTGTGTTATAAATCACAGAATATCAGAATCTTATCATACATAGGATTGAGTTAATCTAAATGGCAAGCCCAATCCTAGCAAGGTTTAGCTGTCTTTCAGATTTAAAGTATATTTTCAATTTACAGCATGTTAAAGTGCAGGTCATTTTTTCTCCCAATATATTTGTGTTGATTCTATGCATGGTTCATGTATCAATATAAGAATAACATCTGCATCTTATTAATACTTGTATTATACAGAACATTAAGATACATTATAACTCAAATAGAATACCCTCTAGGGAACTTTATATTTCTCTTTTATTTTTACATCTTTGACAAATCATAAATAAATCTGAGGTCACTAGAATGTGTTTGCTTACAGATTCTTAAAATTATGTATTGAAAGGCAAGTGAAAGATTTACTAACAAAATCATGCCACAAATTTTTGTTCTTTTAATTTATCTTGTTTCTTTTTAACACTTAAAAGAAAAAGGTATGTTACCTGGCACATATCACCAAGCTGTAATGTGAAAAATAGATGCAATTTTACTAATGTGTTTCTCCATTAAATATTCTATATCTTCTCTAATATTTTGGTGTAAGTCTGTGCTTTTATCTTTAAAAAATTCTTCTAGTTCCTCTCCCTCACCATCTCTTATATATGCCAAGCTCTTTTAGTTTGAGTAATTAAAAGAACACCTCTGAAGGCAGAGTAAGGGTGGTTTCCGACCTATGAACAAATCTATTTTAAATATAAAAATAGAAGGGTTATTATGCATCACAGGAGCAGAAGCATTATATTTTCGTAGAAGTAAAATATGTGACAAAGAGAATGGGGAAGAAAATTATAAAATCGAGTGTAGTATGCTCAATTAAATCATTCAGGGATTAAAAACTAAGGCCTCTAAAATGTATTAATAAACAAGAAAAAAAAATCAGAGTAGAACCAGAAACAATTCAACGCTATATGATAAGCAACTCCTACTTGGACCTCGATGAGCTTCAGATCAATCCTGTAGATGATGTATGAACAAAGACCTTCTTCTACCAGAACATGAGCTGGGACCCATACTCCTGGGCCCTATCGAAGATAGGTGGGCAAAATACCAGGGAACAGGTTCCAGAAATCTGTATTCTAATAAATGCAACAGAGAATTCTTAAGCAATTGAAAGTTTCAAGCAAATATGTTGGAATCCAATTTTTGGAAACATAGATTCAGAAAAACTAAGCAATATCTTCAAAGCTGTACACCTATTTGACCTATTGAAACCCCAAAACAAGTCTCTCATTCCCAATCCACTGCTCTTTCTACAACACTAGACTGAATATATATTCAGATTTTTTTGGCTTTGATACTGAACTCCAATTCTTCTCTTTTATCCCATCTGGTTAGAAAAGGAGATATATGTGAAAGAAAGCTTCTGGTACGGAACCTGGTCCTCAGAAGACATTATGAAAACACCAGAAGAAATGGCTGGGCAGTCCTTTCTAGCACAGTTTTTCACAAAGTAGGGACCTGAGGGTGCCTGTCACCTTTCCTATTGGTAATTTCAAACAAGCAATGCCAAAGTTTCATCACCAAAAATCTATGCAGAGAAGGGCTGTCTTAGGGTATAAGGTATTTAAATTAAATAAAAGGATCCCCTGATTAAACACATTTTAAGCTTTAGGACATATCACTGATGAATTGCATGAGGTTGCTTCCTTTAAAGATAATTGTGAATTTTATCCATCTATAGCATATCATTATCAAACTGCAATAAGTGTTGGAAGAAAAAAAAAACTGTCTTTAGTCCCAAATTGGATAATCAGTAAAGGCTCAAGGTTACTACTGAGACCATCAAGATTGATGGGAGATGTATTTTAAAAAATAAGTAGAGCATGCAATTACATTTCCCAAAATTATAGTTTCATATAACATACATGCTCCTCTGATTTTGGGTAACAGTAAAAACCATCTGAAGACATGAAAGACTGCCAAATGTCCTAGCCCACTGCTCCCGTCTGCCTCTGCCAGTCTCCCTCCTCTGCCTCTGTGTCCTCTGTGTCTCTTCTCTATGTGCTGTGTATTGCCTGGTAACAAGGTCAGGAGGCTGGGCCATAAGCAACAGAGTCTCTCTTTTAGGTTGTTTGAGGTGGCGGGCGAGACTAGATTCAGCATGGCCAGGGATCCCCTTGTGGGTTGGGCCAGTTGGTGATTTTATCTGAGTATCAGAGATCCGAAGTCAGCTAGTGAGTAACTATTTAGGAAAAGCATCCGTGATGGAGAAGAATAAACAAGGAACTCTAAGGAGGAGGATTTATATCTTATTTGACCAGCTCTTCAGCTCCTAGCACCTCCAGGTAACTCACTTGTCCTAGCGCCCTGAAGATAATTCTTAACGGAGGGTCAGTGGCCTGCCCTCCCTTAGGAAGAAAAGGTTTCCTTGCCTATATGCAGGAAGACTCATTATCTGCATATAAGCAAGAGCTGTGAACTTCTTTAGCCGACTGGGACAGGACAGGACACAGGGGGCTTGATTTTCTATTTTTACCTTTTATGGTCTTCATATCCTTAAAATTTCCAGAAGCTTGGAACAGTGGGGTCTCGAACCACCTTACTCCTGTCACTGTGCCTCCTCCCATACACATTCCCAGCCCTACCTATTCAAGATTGTCCATTTTTTCTCACTTGCATTTTTGTCTCCTTTTCTCCTCTATCTGGCCCTGCTTTTACCACCTTCCTACTCCATGGTCTTGCCTGCAGCAGGACAATTTAAAATACATGTTAGGCCTCTAATTCAGTGTCTCCTCTTTCCTTAGAGTCATGTGTGGATCGAGATCCTACTGTCCTGTGTCTGTACAGAAATAACATTTCATTTTAGTTCCCCTATGCTTCGTCTGGAGGATCCCATAAAGTCCCTTATTCTAGAAGCTTCTGTTTGGGGGACAGAAAGCATAGCCCTGAGCTGATGTGATCCCAATTCTCTGTGACAGCTACCATGTAAAGTTCATTAAAGGGCCCTCACACACTGTCATTTTCATAAACAGTATCACTCTCTTTTCACTGGGCTGTGGTGTCACTCATTGGAACTTGTTAGTTGTTGTGGCGGTTCAGTCAGTGTTCACATACTTTGAAATTAAATGCTCTGCAGTCCTCTACCATTATTATCTTATTCTTCTCCAAAGAATTATGCATAGGTTTTTTTCTTTTTCTTCTTCCTCTTGGCTTGGATTCTGTCTGTTAAATCGTTTATTTGAAACAGACCTAGAACTGAAAGATTTGTGATGGAATCAAAGTAAAATGCACTCTTGTCATACCAATATTCATTTCTTTTTCCTTATACGTCTTTATTGTCTCGTAAGAGTCTGTTTTTCTAATCTGGATATTTTAAGGCAAATTTTTTTTAATTAACTACCCAAATCTATCTAAAACGATTTGTAAAGAAAGTATTTAGCTCAAGACCAGTATCATACATAGGATATTATATGGAAGGTAGTACAATATCCATATTATTTATAAACTTTAAGCTTTCATTTATCCACGGGGTCTTCCAACCCCTATTGAACTGATCACACATAGCAACTATGGGGGCTATGTAGTCTGTCACTGGATTACATCCTGACTTTGCACTATTTTCTTTTTTCTGGCTTCATCTTACCTCCCTAGCAAGGCTATGTACTCTCTGAGAGATTTGCTCTCTACCGTTCATACATGCATCTATTTCACAGAAGTGTGCAGCGGCCGTACAGTGTGTTGTCTGCCTATATGTCCTTTTCATTCTTGATGGTCAGGTTCTCCGGGATGACAACCAGGGCTTGGTGCTCTATCCAGGCACAGGGCACTCAGCCAGACATTTTGTTATCACTCAGGAAATTGTTCATATCCTGGAATTGTGCTGAAGACAAATTATTATTTATTTTGTCTCCGTTAAAACACAGCCCATAATAGGTACTCAAAAATAACGTTTTTATTACTTTAGTTTGCTTCTTCTGGGTATATTTTTTCAGGACAGTAAATCTAGAGGCTGTATTTTTTCCCTTTTACTATTTAAAGCTGTGCATTTAAATGAAATAATCATAACCAAGTATGTGATGAGAGCAGCTAGGAAATCCTTGGCCATATCAAACAAAAAGGTCCATTCATTCAAAAACACTCTGTATCACCTGAATGATTGTATCTTTAATTTTTTTAATTAATTCATTTATTTACTTGTACATTTAATAGGTTCATTTTTAGAGCAGTTTTCGATTTACAAAAAAGTTATATAGAATGTAAAGAAAAAAAGAATTCCATATGTGCCCCCTTCACTATCCTCCCCCCCCACCCACACAGTTTCTCTGTTTTAACATCTTGCATTAGTGTGTTTATGACTGATTTTCTTTTGGTCATTTCTTACAATTGATGAAAATTGCTGCACTAATACTGATTTCTTTATTAACCAAAGTTCATAGTTCACACTGGAGTTTACTCTTTTTATTATAGGTACTCTAGGCTTTGCTAAAGGCATAATGTCATTTATCCAGCACTAGAGTGTCATGCAGGACAGTTTTACTGCCCTAAAAGTCCCCTGTTCCTCTGTGCTCCAGCTCTTTATCCGCCCCCTAATCCATTTCCCTGAACTCCTGGCAACCACTGATCTTTACTGTCTCTCCAGTTTTGTGTTTTCCAGAATGTCATATATTTGGGAATCATAAACTATGTAGTCCTTCAGATTGACTTCTTTCACTTAGCAACATGCATTTAAGGTTCCTCTATGTCTTTTTATGCTGTAGTGTATCATTTATCTTTATCACTGAATAAGACTTCATTGTCTGAATGTATCAGTCTCTTTATCCATTCACCTGCTGAAGGACATCTTAGTGCTTCCAGTTTTTGGAGATTATGAATTAAGCTGCTACAAACATTTGTGTGCAGGTTTTGTTGTGGAAATAAGTTCTCAACTCACTTGGGTAATTTTTTTTCATTTATTTACCATTTGATTCCTTCTCCTGCTACTATACAATAAATGGTTATAAATTTTGTGACTTGAGATACAATATTTGTCCACATTTGCCCAGCAATAACAGGGGGATTATAACATTGAAAGTCTATCCCCTAAAGTTTGGGCCTTCAAGAGAAATATTATGCAGTAGTTAGGTATGTAGGTTCCAAAAATAGGTAGATTAAGTTCAAACTCTGTCTGTTCGCCTTCTCACCTCATGGTCCCGGAGAAGAGACTTCCTTTGCTCTGGTTGCCCTGCCTTCCCAGAAGGGGGTGGTAGAGGCATACTATGGGTTTGTTTTGAGCTTGAAATAAGATAATATGTGTAAAGTGCTAATTGCAGTCCCTGATAAAAGTGTAATGTTTTAATAGGGATTATTATGTAGGGATAGATCTTCCTCCAGAGGCCAGAATTGTGAATGGAATAAAAGTTGTAAAGTAACAATCTGGCGGTCTTCAAAGACAAGTACACAAGGCTTGTGATTCATTCATGCATTCTCAGCAACCATTTATTGAGTGTCACGTGAGCCAGAAAGTATGCTGATAACTGAGCTCCTGAGAGGAAAGACAGAATCCTTACTCTGAAGAAACACATCTCTCCACAGAAACAAGGGGGCCATTTCCCAACAGCATGAGGAGGTCTGGTTTTCGCAAAGTAAAGCGACGTTTTTCTTACGTGTGGCACTCACCAGGCTGTTTTACACAAGGGTCACCTTCACGGACTCCAGAGTGAGACAGAACCGGGGACTGGGCCCCAGTCTACCACCACCTCACTCTGGAAATTTCTGCAGTTTCCTTATCCTTTCCAAACCTCAATTCAATTTTTTTTTAATTTATATACTAGATATTTGTTTTACCGCCTAAGGTAGATGTGGGGATTAGATGACATAATTAAAAGATCACCTAGCACACAGTAAGTGCTTGAGAAATGTTAGGTGTTACTATTAATCATGGATTTTCACCACATAGTTTAGATAGATTTTATGGTGTGAGAAACAACTGTTTTTTCAAGTTTCTTGTTCCCAGGGATCTTAGTCTTGGAGTGATAATTACCAGTTTAGGATATTCTGAACAATATATGAGCTGGAGATCAACAGATCAGAAGTCTATTTTGGATTCAGTTAATTTAGTTTAACACTCAAGATTTAGCTGAAACCCTTGTTTTATTTAAAGAGACATGCTTGATGCTTCTGTAACTGTCTTGTACAGCTAAACACTGACAGAAGTGTGATGTCTAAATTAATGCCAGCCATACTAATCAAAGGTTATTTGCTTTACTGTTTAAACAGAGATCATTCATGGCATGAGCTGATGTGTTTTGATTTTTCAACATGTCAGCTCTAAGATCAGGGTGGATATTTAAGCCTTGTGATAACTATCTATAAATAGAGGCATAAATTATAAATGCTCGTTGATGCAAATATAAATTGTCGCTTGGGATCCTCTGATCCTGGCAAAATATAATGACCCTGAGTTAGAACATTGCACTAGGGGTGACTTCTATCTCTACATTCCACAAGCCAACAATTTCTGGTGCAAAGATCCGTTCTTTCCTCTAATCCTATTATAAAAACCTCCCCTGCTCACCTGCAAGGTTGGAGACTTATCTTTCTCCTAACTGTGCACCTGTCCCAGCCATGTAGAACATCAAGTCCTAAAAGGCAGGCACACCTAACACACAGAGCCTGGCGGTGGGGTGCATTCTGATAGGTTTCATCAGCTGGTCCTACGCTCTAGTCCTTGAAAGTCTATATTTAGGATGTTAAGCGAGGAAGGTAGGTGGTGGTGATGATTACAAACTCCTTGGGTCTTGGCTAAATATTACACCACCTGGATTAAAATCCCATCTGTATTGCTGATAAAGTGAAAGCTGGGATAAGTACATTAACTTCCTTGTTTTTATATATTAAAAATGGGAACAATAGTGACGCCAAATTAAAGTTGTTATTGTTTGAGGCATGCATGAGATAAATACACGCTCAGTATGTGGGGGAGAAAAGTTTTTCTTATGAGTTCCTGATGACCAACCCATCCCTGGTATTCTAAGCAAATTAGAGCGGTGCAGGGGTGTGGTGCGGTGGGCACGTGCCCCGCTCCGTTCTCGATGCCACAGAGCGGTTTTCCTCTGTGACCCAACATGTCTTTATCACTTTGCTCTCTGGTGACCTTAGCAATTTCTTCCATATTTAATGAGCCTGCTGGAGTCTCTGATTTATCTCTCTTTTCAAAAACTCTCCTGCAGCTTCGAATATTCCCCTGCATACCTTCGGTATTCTAAATAATAAATGGCCCATTTTTTTTTCTTTCCCCTTTCATTCACCTGTAGCAGTTAGTCCTCCAAGTATATCTCAAGGAAAAGAAAAAAACCAAACCCCTCTCCTCCCTCATGGCCTGAGAACTGGAAGGACAGTGCTAGAATGAGCGCCTCTGTGAGCACAGGGCTAAAAACATAGAACCCATGCTCACCCAAGAAATGCGGAGAAGCAGAAATCTGGACTTTGCAGTACCTCATCCTTTGAACTTCAGGAAATCTTTGAGTTCTGATAGAGCTGACCTGAAACCAAAAACACTCAAGTGAGGCATGGTAGTACAAGCACAAGTCTCAAGCTGATTCAATGTGCACAGTAAGTTTATTTGGCCCATTTGCACAATTCTCTAGGACTAATTCAGTTTGCCTCCCATCTGACCTAGTTACCTGATTGCTTTCATATTTTAATAAAAAGCAGATGGCAGGTATTGAAATGTGGCACCTGGGTGTTCATCACTGATGCCTTACACGCAGAGTGACATTGTCCCACTCAAACACAAAATTGCCAGTGATGGCATGATGTGCCCAGTGAATTCTTTCTTCCAGAAGATATTCAGCTTTCCTTGTGGTTCTGAATGAGAGCTTATGAGTTGGGAAAGGCTATCAGGAAGGGTGTCTTCAACGTTTTCATTCCTCTAAGCATAACCTGAATGTCCAGCTTCTTGGCCCAAGTAATAGCTTTTGTGTCTGGCCACATCAGCCCATAACACTTTTATAGTGAACTTATGGGTGCCATGAGTTCAATAAAGCCAGGGCAATTGAACTTGACATAATTCCTTCTCTAAAAGAGGTGTCACATTTTCAAAAGCCCCAAGGAATTATCGATGGATCAAGAGACAAGTAGCCTGGTCGTCCATCTTATCTGGGCCTCCTCTTTCACCCATGTTTATAGATGGGAATGTGTCTCATCGGGAAAAACAGGCTGTCTTCTCAAATGAAGGTTAAATAAGTCAGCAACAGTCAGGTAGAAGCAGATCATTGGTAGGCTACTTTTCTCAATGCATATTTTACTATACATACATAAAATCAGATCAAGGGTTGAGGAGGTTTATTAGGGGATAAAAAATACCTTTATGAGTGGCCATATTTCATCCTTGAGTCACTCATGCTGTAATGAGCAGCGAGCACAGGAGGTAGAATGAGACGGCATGTTTGAGGCAAAAGGAAATCTCAGTGGAAATTAACCTGGACTCAAAAGAGCTTTTAAAAAACAAAATGCTGCCAACAGCAAGTCAGTCCAACTGCAGATTTGAAGGTCAGCCTTCAAAAGGACAACAAATGCAAATATTACACCAACTATTTACAAAGTTACTTTGGTAAAAAGAGAGAATGTATTCATCCAACGTGGACCACCGCTCCTGCTGCCGGTAAAAACCACTCCTGATTGGTTTCCCCACGCTTTGTTCACGGGCACCATCCCTTTTGATCCAAATATGATCATAGCCCCAGGGAAACTGTCACCTTCATGGAAATAAATGACCCTGGATTGTCTTCTGTATCTACAGCAGTCACCACAAACTTGTGCCCTGTTAAAGGGGCAAGTCCTCCATCAGACATTGAAACAACATAAGGGGAAAATTAATGAACCCTTCACAAAAAATATTTTTTTCTCTTGAAGAGTTCATCGTAGGCACTGTGAATACAGAATGAAAGGTACCCATGACTGCATCCATCCTTAGGTCACTGTTTTGTGATTCCTGCAAAGAACGTACCAGAAGAAAGTGACAGTTGTCCCAGGAAATCTGTGGGTTTCTGAATCAAACTATTTACCTCTTTTAATGACTAATGCTATTAGAAAATGAGGATATTTTATTAGGAAGGGTCGCTCATTCAAAGCTGACTAGAAATCTCTGTCCTTCCAGTATTATTAGATGGTTTTATTGTATAAGCATTGCATATCAGTATGTGTATACACTGATGTAAAAATAGAAGTGAAGAAAACTGGGAGAGACAATAATAATGAAAAAAGGCCAATTTTGTGTTTTTGTATTTTGTTTCTCCAATTCTCCATTACATCTTGTAGTCAAATGCAGAATTATATTTTGAAACAAAAAGTTCACAAATAACAATACCCAGGATACCTTAGATATTGCTGGGTAATAAAGTACATATTATCAGTTGCCATTGAATCAAATCAGTCCACAGACACAGATATAAATATATATCTGTATATCATGATATAGGAGAGTTTTATTAACCCAAAGGGAATTTAAGGGCTTTCTAGAATGATTAACCCAAGAAAGCAACCCACATGATAATTATATATGTAAGTTTTCCAATTTAAAAAGTAGCTGGTAAGTAGCTGGTAAGTCCCATCTGGTAAGAGACACTTTGTTATTATTACCACATATTTGTTTATTACATTTATATAATATTTTTATTTCAAAGAGCCTAAAGTGTTATACTGCGACTTTGGCACATCTGATATCATAAAAATAAAAGTGAGGAAAACTAGAAGAGAGAATAAGGATAAGAAAAAAAAGGAATAGATGGCAGGAATAATAATAGAAAGGAGTTTCTAATTCAGATTTCCTTCCGACTGCCTGAAGTTCTCGGCACCTCTGAGAAGCAGGAAAAGAGGATGGCCTGAGCCCCTGATCAGACCCACGAAGTCAGCTCATAGCAGTGCCGTCTAACCTGCACAGCACTCCTGCGAGGCCGCCTCCTCGCCTCCACATCACAGAGAAAGAGCAGCTCCGGGACAAAGTCAGCCCACCCCCAACGGCCCCTCCGTGGAAGCGCTGGAACCTGACCCAGCTCAGTCTGATTCTCAAGTTCAGGAAGTTTCTACTGCATTGTTCTTACTCCTGCCACAGCTGGATTTCTCAAAAGATTGTCAAATGCCAGCTCTTCATGCTGAGGACATCTTAGGGACCATTTGGGTATCTTTATTTACTGTCACATGACATGGTTCATTCCTGTAGTTTTTCAATTTCCTAGTGTCCCTGAATCTTAATCCCTTTGACGTATGTTCAGAATGAGTTGAGTGAGATAGATGGGGCTTAAAAACTCTAACAGGTATTCTCTAAACAGATAAAAAAAAAAAACGTTTCTGTGTTTTAATCAGTGTTTGATGATTAATGCCATTCTCCTTAAGATGACTTAATCCCCCACCCAGGAAAAAGGAAGAATCATTGCTCAGGAGACTTCCTGCCTAGGGTCAGAGGGAAGGTTTCTCAGACGTCAGCACACCAGGGCGGGAGAGCGCGTGCGCTGCCCGTGAGCACACACCGGAGCCTCGCGCCTGCGGACCCCGCTTGTGCCCCCGCAGAGACTGAGTGTGGTGCTGCAGGTGCTTATGCTGAGGTCTTGCTGGACAGGTGGTATAATTACATATGTTTACTTATCTTTATTATGCTGCCAATTTTTGGATATATACCAAACTAATACACAAAATAATGCACAAATACAAAAAAGAGGGTGATAATAAATATTTTTTTAAGGATTCTATTAACTTTGGGGATTTGTCACTAGTGGGTTACTTTTGCCTGGGAATTTCCAGAATTTATTAAAAGGTGTTCAGTGGAAATCCAGTAGGTAATGAGTCATCCAAAGAATCCTATTGTTTATAGATAAATATAATAAACCTGTCAGAAGTGGGTTCTAATTTCATTAAAACATCCCCGGTGACAAAAAAAGCAAGAAGAAATAAAGAAAGGTTGAGATTATACCAATTGAAATGGCCTGACTCTAGAGAGATCAAAATGCAAAGCTGAAAGAGAAGCACCGGAAGTTTATTTCTTCAACTGGTCTGAAATGTCTAATTTTAGGAGACTAAGTATTCCTACCAAATGATTTCTTGACCGAATAGTATAGTGAGGACAGTTTAAGTGTTGGACTCATCACCCATGAGTCTGAGTCCTGGCTCTGCTCTATGTTAGGTACATGGCTTTGCAGGAACTACTTAATCTATCTAAATTCATTTCTGAATCTATATAATAGTACAAGATCAAATATATAGCAATAGGTATAATTTCTAGTGCTTACCAATAAATTTCAGCTATAATATTTGTAGTATTTTTACAAGCAAGAAGATTTCAATGCAACTTTGTTTTCTACTTCCCCCCTTAATCTAATTTTGATCCTAAGATGTCTTATCTCCATAGCCAACGTCTCTATTTTCCCAATCCCACTGTAGAGCAAAGCCATTTGTAAAATAGTCCCCTGTCATATAGCATAACTGAATTCCAAGAACTTTCAGTAGCTGAGAATCGTTTTATCCAAATGCTATGGTGGTTTATTTGGGGCCCTCCATAATTTGTTGTTTAAAGTTGTAGCCTAAGAATCAGAGCTGATCATTTACAAGCAAATGATTCAAACTGGTGGGAACTTCATCCAGTGTGCCAATGTCCAAAGGCTGAATTTCTGCCAAGCAAATAGATTCAGGATTATGCCTGAGCAATGATACACTGGCAGCAGTGAGAGAAGAGCCATCAGTGGCATGGAGATGGCTCTGTCCTCAGCACATAAGGACAGACTTGAGATTCTAAGATCAGAACAGCAGCCTACCCCATAGAGAGCATGTTTATGTTACCATTAAATGATCAGTTTATGCCCCAAAGAGTGCAGTTTGCTTACCTTCTTTATCTGCTCTCATGAAATACTTGTTATGATGTGAAATTATCCAGCCAGTTTTTAAGACTGGAGGCAATACTTGTTTGGCAGTGATAAGAAATACTGGAAGCTGATAGCACATTTCAGCCTGCTAACTCTCCCGGTGCTTGTTCTAGATATACGGATGCATTAAATGACACCTGGGCTATAATTGTTCAGTATCAGGATTATGGAATAGAACTTAGAGGCAGACCCAGTTGGTTAATGACAAATTTATGGTTATAGTTGCCAAATCAATGATCGACCTCATATTGGCCACATTGTTTCTTTCTATTCCCTTATCACCAACATTTTTAATTTATCTTTTTCATTTTAAAATCAGCTTCAACTATATTAGTACATTACGAAATGGTTAATGCTGTCCCCAGAAGAGACTGATTCTTCTCTCAAATCAAATTAATCCATTGATTCAGGCTTGCAAATGTTCATTCTTTTAACCATGGCATTAAATGTGTATTGTGCAATCATCCATAGCCATGAGATACTTAGACAATGCTTGAGTGGTTGTCAGGGAAACAATGTGAACATCCAGTCTGCTGCAATATTGAGCTAAGTGCACACACACACAATAGCTGTCAATCAGTTTGTAAAATATGTGTCAGGTAGAGAGAAGATCTTTTTCTCTTCAAAGGCATTACTTATTATGTGTGTGGGGGTTTAAGTGTGTGCATATGTATGTGTATGTGAACACAGGTTTCATTTGCATTAAATGCTTAGCATACTTTCTGTTCACAGTGATAATATTTTACATTTTAATGGAATTTTTTTACCATAGAGCCCATTGTTTCCAAAATATATTCCACGAAGGGTATAGCAGATTCTATTATTGAATGTATTTATTCTGATATAATCTCAGCCAAGACCCTTACAGATTAAAAAAACAGGAAAGATGACAGATACTTTACATGTACTATCAGTTAATCCCAAAAAGCAACAGCCCTATGGTGTTGGGACTATTATCTCCACTTACGTGTAAGAAAACTAAATCACAGAAATGAAGCAACCTGTCTATTGACATGCAAATATTAATTATACTCAAGTATTAAAAACAAAGTACACAAAAATTAACATTTGTGCCCAGTTACTGTGCACATTAAGTAACAAACAGGTAACCCCAACATGGGTAAGGAAAATATTGTTGATACCATAGTTAATTAACATCTCAGAAACTACCAGTAGATTTCCTCATAACAATATATACTATATAACACACACCATTGTCATCAGCATTATCAAATAGTGGCCTTTATCTTTTCCCGGCTGTGTAGTTTGTATCAAGGAGAGACACCAAACAAAACTAAAAGCCTCTGATGGACAACTACAGTGGTCATTAATCTCAGGCAAACATTTTCAAATCAAGGCTACATTTCTGGCCTAAAACCATCAACACTAGCCCAGAGCCATTTGAACAGCCTCTTCTATGTTCCATTCTTGTTTCTTCTCGTTGGCTTACATTCTTGACTTCTCTCATGCTATGCTGTTTATGAAACATTAGACACAGGGCGAAGGTTTGTAAATGTTACTTTGGAAATAAGATCTATTAATTAATATAATTTGAAGAATGTCCAGTGGTTACAGGCACTTGATTTCTGGGCGGGGTGGTGGAAGGAGAACATGGACAAAGCAACATGATGTACGAGTTGGGAATCCTGACCTTTTTAAGCATGTATTGCTTCTCTTCCTCAGAGAGTCTCCTAATTTTCTCCTGTGCTCTTTTGTTCACTACAGATTTACATTTCTGACTAGTGTAAGGATGCAGACCACTGTTAAATGCGTCTTTTAACCCCTCTGCCCTGTATACACACCCAAGCACACACACATAGGCACTGAAATGTTCACACTGTCCTTGTTTTGTCTCTAGGTGCTGAGGAACACTTGCAAATTCCCCTGCTCACTTCAGAGTTGGTAACTTCATCAAGTCCATACATGCCAAGCACTGAGCTACAGCATCTGGCTGCAAAGCTGTTTAATTTCTCTAGGAGTTTATTGGTTTAAATCTGTGACTAACAATCATAAAAATGTGGCAAAACCAGATGACTTTAAACTCCTATAGTTTTGTTTTTTTTTTGAAGCTGGAGTACATTTCTCTCCAGTTTCTCAAGTTTTCTTACACTCCAAAGAAGTTCAAACATTTCTCCTCTGCTCTACTCTTTTCCACAGGGAGACACCAGGGAATCAAATCTCTAAGATATGTACTCAAG